>CATLJQ010000029.1:0-85000 GCA_949987655.1 Polymixis flavicincta | reverse complement strand
AACCTAACCTAACCTAACCTAACCTAACCTAACCTAACCTAACCTAACCTAACCTAACCTAACCTAACCTAACCTAACCTAACCTAACCTAACCTAACCTAACCTAACCTAACCTAACCTAACCTAACCTAACCTAACCTAACCTAACCTAACCTAACCTAACCTAACCTAACCTAACCTAACCTAACCTAACCTAACCTAACCTAACCTAACCTAACCTAACCTAACCTAACCTAACCTAACCTAACCTAACCTAACCTAACCTAACCTAACCTAACCTAACCTAACCTAACCTAACCTAACCTAACCTAACCTAACCTAACCTAACCTAACCTAACCTAACCTAACCTAACCTAACCTAACCTAACCTAACCTAACCTAACCTAACCTAACCTAACCTAACCTAACCTAACCTAACCTAACCTAACCTAACCTAACCTAACCTAACCTAACCTAACCTAACCTAACCTAACCTAACCTAACCTAACCTAACCTAACCTAACCTAACCTAACCTAACCTAACCTAACCTAACCTAACCTAACCTAACCTAACCTAACCTAACCTAACCTAACCTAACCTAACCTAACCTAACCTAACCTAACCTAACCTAACCTAACCTAACCTAACCTAACCTAACCTAACCTAACCTAACCTAACCTAACCTAACCTAACCTAACCTAACCTAACCTAACCTAACCTAACCTAACCTAACCTAACCTAACCTAACCTAACCTAACCTAACCTAACCTAACCTAACCTAACCTAACCTAACCTAACCTAACCTAACCTAACCTAACCTAACCTAACCTAACCTAACCTAACCTAACCTAACCTAACCTAACCTAACCTAACCTAACCTAACCTAACCTAACCTAACCTAACCTAACCTAACCTAACCTAACCTAACCTAACCTAACCTAACCTAACCTAACCTAACCTAACCTAACCTAACCTAACCTAACCTAACCTAACCTAACCTAACCTAACCTAACCTAACCTAACCTAACCTAACCTAACCTAACCTAACCTAACCTAACCTAACCTAACCTAACCTAACCTAACCTAACCTAACCTAACCTAACCTAACCTAACCTAACCTAACCTAACCTAACCTAACCTAACCTAACCTAACCTAACCTAACCTAACCTAACCTAACCTAACCTAACCTAACCTAACCTAACCTAACCTAACCTAACCTAACCTAACCTAACCTAACCTAACCTAACCTAACCTAACCTAACCTAACCTAACCTAACCTAACCTAACCTAACCTAACCTAACCTAACCTAACCTAACCTAACCTAACCTAACCTAACCTAACCTAACCTAACCTAACCTAACCTAACCTAACCTAACCTAACCTAACCTAACCTAACCTAACCTAACCTAACCTAACCTAACCTAACCTAACCTAACCTAACCTAACCTAACCTAACCTAACCTAACCTAACCTAACCTAACCTAACCTAACCTAACCTAACCTAACCTAACCTAACCTAACCTAACCTAACCTAACCTAACCTAACCTAACCTAACCTAACCTAACCTAACCTAACCTAACCTAACCTAACCTAACCTAACCTAACCTAACCTAACCTAACCTAACCTAACCTAACCTAACCTAACCTAACCTAACCTAACCTAACCTAACCTAACCTAACCTAACCTAACCTAACCTAACCTAACCTAACCTAACCTAACCTAACCTAACCTAACCTAACCTAACCTAACCTAACCTAACCTAACCTAACCTAACCTAACCTAACCTAACCTAACCTAACCTAACCTAACCTAACCTAACCTAACCTAACCTAACCTAACCTAACCTAACCTAACCTAACCTAACCTAACCTAACCTAACCTAACCTAACCTAACCTAACCTAACCTAACCTAACCTAACCTAACCTAACCTAACCTAACCTAACCTAACCTAACCTAACCTAACCTAACCTAACCTAACCTAACCTAACCTAACCTAACCTAACCTAACCTAACCTAACCTAACCTAACCTAACCTAACCTAACCTAACCTAACCTAACCTAACCTAACCTAACCTAACCTAACCTAACCTAACCTAACCTAACCTAACCTAA
This sequence comes from Polymixis flavicincta, assembly GCA_949987655.1. Taxonomy (NCBI): domain Eukaryota; kingdom Metazoa; phylum Arthropoda; class Insecta; order Lepidoptera; family Noctuidae; genus Polymixis; species Polymixis flavicincta. Next base: position 82,903 of record CATLJQ010000029.1, on the reverse strand, counting down.
CCTAACCTAACCTAACCTAACCTAACCTAACCTAACCTAACCTAACCTAACCTAACCTAACCTAACCTAACCTAACCTAACCTAACCTAACCTAACCTAACCTAACCTAACCTAACCTAACCTAACCTAACCTAACCTAACCTAACCTAACCTAACCTAACCTAACCTAACCTAACCTAACCTAACCTAACCTAACCTAACCTAACCTAACCTAACCTAACCTAACCTAACCTAACCTAACCTAACCTAACCTAACCTAACCTAACCTAACCTAACCTAACCTAACCTAACCTAACCTAACCTAACCTAACCTAACCTAACCTAACCTAACCTAACCTAACCTAACCTAACCTAACCTAACCTAACCTAACCTAACCTAACCTAACCTAACCTAACCTAACCTAACCTAACCTAACCTAACCTAACCTAACCTAACCTAACCTAACCTAACCTAACCTAACCTAACCTAACCTAACCTAACCTAACCTAACCTAACCTAACCTAACCTAACCTAACCTAACCTAACCTAACCTAACCTAACCTAACCTAACCTAACCTAACCTAACCTAACCTAACCTAACCTAACCTAACCTAACCTAACCTAACCTAACCTAACCTAACCTAACCTAACCTAACCTAACCTAACCTAACCTAACCTAACCTAACCTAACCTAACCTAACCTAACCTAACCTAACCTAACCTAACCTAACCTAACCTAACCTAACCTAACCTAACCTAACCTAACCTAACCTAACCTAACCTAACCTAACCTAACCTAACCTAACCTAACCTAACCTAACCTAACCTAACCTAACCTAACCTAACCTAACCTAACCTAACCTAACCTAACCTAACCTAACCTAACCTAACCTAACCTAACCTAACCTAACCTAACCTAACCTAACCTAACCTAACCTAACCTAACCTAACCTAACCTAACCTAACCTAACCTAACCTAACCTAACCTAACCTAACCTAACCTAACCTAACCTAACCTAACCTAACCTAACCTAACCTAACCTAACCTAACCTAACCTAACCTAACCTAACCTAACCTAACCTAACCTAACCTAACCTAACCTAACCTAACCTAACCTAACCTAACCTAACCTAACCTAACCTAACCTAACCTAACCTAACCTAACCTAACCTAACCTAACCTAACCTAACCTAACCTAACCTAACCTAACCTAACCTAACCTAACCTAACCTAACCTAACCTAACCTAACCTAACCTAACCTAACCTAACCTAACCTAACCTAACCTAACCTAACCTAACCTAACCTAACCTAACCTAACCTAACCTAACCTAACCTAACCTAACCTAACCTAACCTAACCTAACCTAACCTAACCTAACCTAACCTAACCTAACCTAACCTAACCTAACCTAACCTAACCTAACCTAACCTAACCTAACCTAACCTAACCTAACCTAACCTAACCTAACCTAACCTAACCTAACCTAACCTAACCTAACCTAACCTAACCTAACCTAACCTAACCTAACCTAACCTAACCTAACCTAACCTAACCTAACCTAACCTAACCTAACCTAACCTAACCTAACCTAACCTAACCTAACCTAACCTAACCTAACCTAACCTAACCTAACCTAACCTAACCTAACCTAACCTAACCTAACCTAACCTAACCTAACCTAACCTAACCTAACCTAACCTAACCTAACCTAACCTAACCTAACCTAACCTAACCTAACCTAACCTAACCTAACCTAACCTAACCTAACCTAACCTAACCTAACCTAACCTAACCTAACCTAACCTAACCTAACCTAACCTAACCTAACCTAACCTAACCTAACCTAACCTAACCTAACCTAACCTAACCTAACCTAACCTAACCTAACCTAACCTAACCTAACCTAACCTAACCTAACCTAACCTAACCTAACCTAACCTAACCTAACCTAACCTAACCTAACCTAACCTAACCTAACCTAACCTAACCTAACCTAACCTAACCTAACCTAACCTAACCTAACCTAACCTAACCTAACCTAACCTAACCTAACCTAACCTAACCTAACCTAACCTAACCTAACCTAACCTAACCTAACCTAACCTAACCTAACCTAACCTAACCTAACCTAACCTAACCTAACCTAACCTAACCTAACCTAACCTAACCTAACCTAACCTAACCTAACCTAACCTAACCTAACCTAACCTAACCTAACCTAACCTAACCTAACCTAACCTAACCTAACCTAACCTAACCTAACCTAACCTAACCTAACCTAACCTAACCTAACCTAACCTAACCTAACCTAACCTAACCTAACCTAACCTAACCTAACCTAACCTAACCTAACCTAACCTAACCTAACCTAACCTAACCTAACCTAACCTAACCTAACCTAACCTAACCTAACCTAACCTAACCTAACCTAACCTAACCTAACCTAACCTAACCTAACCTAACCTAACCTAACCTAACCTAACCTAACCTAACCTAACCTAACCTAACCTAACCTAACCTAACCTAACCTAACCTAACCTAACCTAACCTAACCTAACCTAACCTAACCTAACCTAACCTAACCTAACCTAACCTAACCTAACCTAACCTAACCTAACCTAACCTAACCTAACCTAACCTAACCTAACCTAACCTAACCTAACCTAACCTAACCTAACCTAACCTAACCTAACCTAACCTAACCTAACCTAACCTAACCTAACCTAACCTAACCTAACCTAACCTAACCTAACCTAACCTAACCTAACCTAACCTAACCTAACCTAACCTAACCTAACCTAACCTAACCTAACCTAACCTAACCTAACCTAACCTAACCTAACCTAACCTAACCTAACCTAACCTAACCTAACCTAACCTAACCTAACCTAACCTAACCTAACCTAACCTAACCTAACCTAACCTAACCTAACCTAACCTAACCTAACCTAACCTAACCTAACCTAACCTAACCTAACCTAACCTAACCTAACCTAACCTAACCTAACCTAACCTAACCTAACCTAACCTAACCTAACCTAACCTAACCTAACCTAACCTAACCTAACCTAACCTAACCTAACCTAACCTAACCTAACCTAACCTAACCTAACCTAACCTAACCTAACCTAACCTAACCTAACCTAACCTAACCTAACCTAACCTAACCTAACCTAACCTAACCTAACCTAACCTAACCTAACCTAACCTAACCTAACCTAACCTAACCTAACCTAACCTAACCTAACCTAACCTAACCTAACCTAACCTAACCTAACCTAACCTAACCTAACCTAACCTAACCTAACCTAACCTAACCTAACCTAACCTAACCTAACCTAACCTAACCTAACCTAACCTAACCTAACCTAACCTAACCTAACCTAACCTAACCTAACCTAACCTAACCTAACCTAACCTAACCTAACCTAACCTAACCTAACCTAACCTAACCTAACCTAACCTAACCTAACCTAACCTAACCTAACCTAACCTAACCTAACCTAACCTAACCTAACCTAACCTAACCTAACCTAACCTAACCTAACCTAACCTAACCTAACCTAACCTAACCTAACCTAACCTAACCTAACCTAACCTAACCTAACCTAACCTAACCTAACCTAACCTAACCTAACCTAACCTAACCTAACCTAACCTAACCTAACCTAACCTAACCTAACCTAACCTAACCTAACCTAACCTAACCTAACCTAACCTAACCTAACCTAACCTAACCTAACCTAACCTAACCTAACCTAACCTAACCTAACCTAACCTAACCTAACCTAACCTAACCTAACCTAACCTAACCTAACCTAACCTAACCTAACCTAACCTAACCTAACCTAACCTAACCTAACCTAACCTAACCTAACCTAACCTAACCTAACCTAACCTAACCTAACCTAACCTAACCTAACCTAACCTAACCTAACCTAACCTAACCTAACCTAACCTAACCTAACCTAACCTAACCTAACCTAACCTAACCTAACCTAACCTAACCTAACCTAACCTAACCTAACCTAACCTAACCTAACCTAACCTAACCTAACCTAACCTAACCTAACCTAACCTAACCTAACCTAACCTAACCTAACCTAACCTAACCTAACCTAACCTAACCTAACCTAACCTAACCTAACCTAACCTAACCTAACCTAACCTAACCTAACCTAACCTAACCTAACCTAACCTAACCTAACCTAACCTAACCTAACCTAACCTAACCTAACCTAACCTAACCTAACCTAACCTAACCTAACCTAACCTAACCTAACCTAACCTAACCTAACCTAACCTAACCTAACCTAACCTAACCTAACCTAACCTAACCTAACCTAACCTAACCTAACCTAACCTAACCTAACCTAACCTAACCTAACCTAACCTAACCTAACCTAACCTAACCTAACCTAACCTAACCTAACCTAACCTAACCTAACCTAACCTAACCTAACCTAACCTAACCTAACCTAACCTAACCTAACCTAACCTAACCTAACCTAACCTAACCTAACCTAACCTAACCTAACCTAACCTAACCTAACCTAACCTAACCTAACCTAACCTAACCTAACCTAACCTAACCTAACCTAACCTAACCTAACCTAACCTAACCTAACCTAACCTAACCTAACCTAACCTAACCTAACCTAACCTAACCTAACCTAACCTAACCTAACCTAACCTAACCTAACCTAACCTAACCTAACCTAACCTAACCTAACCTAACCTAACCTAACCTAACCTAACCTAACCTAACCTAACCTAACCTAACCTAACCTAACCTAACCTAACCTAACCTAACCTAACCTAACCTAACCTAACCTAACCTAACCTAACCTAACCTAACCTAACCTAACCTAACCTAACCTAACCTAACCTAACCTAACCTAACCTAACCTAACCTAACCTAACCTAACCTAACCTAACCTAACCTAACCTAACCTAACCTAACCTAACCTAACCTAACCTAACCTAACCTAACCTAACCTAACCTAACCTAACCTAACCTAACCTAACCTAACCTAACCTAACCTAACCTAACCTAACCTAACCTAACCTAACCTAACCTAACCTAACCTAACCTAACCTAACCTAACCTAACCTAACCTAACCTAACCTAACCTAACCTAACCTAACCTAACCTAACCTAACCTAACCTAACCTAACCTAACCTAACCTAACCTAACCTAACCTAACCTAACCTAACCTAACCTAACCTAACCTAACCTAACCTAACCTAACCTAACCTAACCTAACCTAACCTAACCTAACCTAACCTAACCTAACCTAACCTAACCTAACCTAACCTAACCTAACCTCCTGTCACTGGCAAACAAATGCCTAGAACTGGGCTACTTCCCGAGGGTCTGGAAAGAAGCGACGGTGATCATATTGAGGAAACCCGGGAAGGAGAGCTATGCAACCCCTAAATCCTACAGGCCAATAGGATTGTTGCCAGTGATGGGTAAACTCCTGGAAAAAATGGTGATGGGTAGGGTGAAGTGGCACATCTTACCCGGACTAAGTGCACGCCAGTATGGGTTTATGCCACAAAGAAGCACAGAAGACTCCCTCTATGACCTGCTAGAACTCATACGTGGAAAACTGAAAGACAAGAAGTTGATCGTTATGATATCGCTGGACATAGAGGGAGCCTTTGACAGTGCATGGTGGCCGGCCATAAAAACCGGTTTGGCGGAGGCGAAATGTCCGGTTAACGTAAGAAGAGTGGTGGACAGCTACCTAGAACACAGGAAGGTCAGGGTGAGGTACGCAGGACAGGAGGTCACCAGGGTTACCAACAAAGGCTGTGTGCAAGGATCGATAGGGGGCCCCATTCTATGGAACCTTCTACTCGATCCGCTACTGAAAGGCCTGGTACAAAGGGGAGACTACTGCCAAGCTTTCGCTGATGACGTTGTTTTAATATTCGATGGGGATTCAGCAATGGAAGTCCAGCGACGTGCCAATGATGCTCTCGAGTATGTTCACCAGTGGGGAGTCAGAAATAAGTTAAGATTTGCACCACAAAAGACGAAAGCTATGGTCATCACGCGGAAACTTAAATACGACACCCCACTGCTGAACATGGCCGGGAGTAGTATTGGTATGTCGCAGGAAATCAAAGTCCTGGGGCTTGCCATTGACAACAAGCTTACGTTTAATGCCCATGCATCTAATGTATGCAAAAAGGCATTAAACTTGTACAAGCAGTTGTCAAGGGCAGCCAGGATCAGCTGGGGCCTCAATCCGGAAGTCATAAGGTCCATTTACACGGCAGTAGTCGAACCGACCATTTTGTATGCGGCAAGTGCGTGGGCACCAGCTGCTAAAAAGCTAGCAACACGCAAACAATTAAACGCGGTCCAAAGGGGATTTGCACAGAAGCTGTGCAAATCCTATCGTACGGTCTCCTTGAACTCGGCACTGCTGCTGGCCGGAATACTACCCCTCGACCTCCGAATACTAGAGGCAGCGGCCCTATATGAGGCAAGGAGGGGAGTTTCTCGGCCAGAGCTAGGAGATAAGGAGATCGAGCGACGTACCGCGTTTGATAAAACCCCCCACCCGGCGAAACATATAAGCCTGCAGTTCATATGCCTGGCAGACCAGGAACAACATGACAACCACTGCACACAAGCAGTGCGGATATATACGGACGGCAGCAGGATCGAGGACAAGGTCGGGGCATCATTGTCTCACTGGAGCAATAATGTTGAAATAAAAACCCAGAAAATCAAGCTGTCGTCCCACTGTACCGTCTACCAGGCGGAACTGCTGGCTATATGCAAGGCCACAAGGGAAATTTTGTCGAGTCAAAAAAGCAGCTTTGGCATATATAGCGACTCCAGGTCGTCACTGGAAACGATCGCAAACTATCGCTCCCTCCATCCCCTTGCAGTCGAAATCCGGGAAAACTTACGACTATGCCAAGAGAAATCCAAAAAGGTAGAACTCTTTTGGATAAAAGCACATGCAGGATTGGAGGGGAATGAAAGAGCTGATCAGCTGGCTAAGGACGCTGCCCTTACAATAAAGAAAAGGCCAGATTATGACAAATGCCCGATTTCGTTCGTAAAGCGTCAGATCCGAGCGGACACGCTCGAAGAATGGAATCGGAGATACACATCCGAAAACACAGCAGGCGTTACAAAAGTATTTTTCCCGAACGCCATACAAGCCTTCAGACATGTCACGAGACTAAAACCGACAGGAACACTCACACAAGTACTGTCAGGGCACGGTGGATTCTCTGAATACCTGAATAGGTTCAAATGCAAGGACAGCCCATCGTGCATTTGCGACTCTGACAAACAAGAAACTGTCGTACATATATTGACTGACTGCCCCGCCTATTGCCTAGAGAGACTTGAGATTGAGCAGGAACTGGGAATAGAGGTAACGCCAGAAACTTTAAACGCCCTTATCACAACAAAAGGGACTAGGGACATTTTTATTAAGTTTTGTTTGAAGATAGCCGAAAAGACGATAACCAGGAACAAGTAAACGACCATGCTCTGTATTCATATTTGCTCATAATATCAAACAGTAGCATAAGAAGAAACCGTTGAAAAATGTTCGAAATCGAGATAGGCAAAAAACCGTAAAAATTAGACAAAAATTCAGTACTAAATCCTTGTAAAACCACACGATATGAGTAGATATGTAATAACAAGTAACAATAATTGTAAGGTAAAGTAAGCACTAAGAAAGAAAAAGACAGTACATAGAAAAAACCACGATGTAATTATAAGATCAGTTAAATGTAATTAAGGATGACCACGTAAATAAAAATAAAGTAGTAAAAAATGACTCTGATCATGTCAGAGGGGCACAGAGCACAGGCAGGAGTGGGTTTTAGCCGGTAAGAGTCCGGCACTACCCAGACTGCGTCACTAGTGAGGCAGTCTGGGTGTCCATGAGGATTTCCCACTCCTGCCCAAACAAAAAAAAAAAAAAAAAAAAAAAAAAAAAAAAAAAAAAACCTAACCTAACCTAACCTAACCTAACCTAACCTAACCTAACCTTTTTTTTTTTTTGATGACGGGGGGAAATCCTCATGGATGTCCTCCGCCCCGGGGAGGGCGGAGGGGTCTGTCAGACTCTTACTGACTAAAACCACCCCGGTGTTCCATCTCTCACTTACGCCGGGGATCACGGGAACTAGTAAGTCTTCCGCGATCCCCGACTAGTGCCGGCCCGCCTATGCGGGCCACCTCGCGATAGGGGGGGAGTGAGGTGTTAAACTCCCTCCCACATCAATGAGAGGCGCGCGTGGAACACTACGCGCCACCATCTCGGGTCCTAAGAAGTAGGGGGCGACGGATTCCCCAGTCCGTCGCCCCTGGACCCATTTAGGGGGGCTGGAAGAGGGCGTTGTCCGCCCTCCGCCGACGCCCGGTGCGTCTGCTGCGGATCGGGTTAGCAGAAGCAATCTCCCGCTCCCTCTCCGCAGCCTCCTTCTGCGAAATAACTGTATCGCAGAAGGACGCCACCGCGTCCCAGGACTCCTCGCTGTCGACCATCGAGTCGACAACGGCCGGCAGCGACAGGTCGCTGCCTACTCCTGAGATGAGGGCACGGCGTGGCTCCGTCCAAGCGGCACACTCTGCCAGCGTGTGCCACGCCGTGTCCTCCCGACAGTCGACGCAGTGGTGACACCGAGCGTCCGGCTCCCTGTTTATGCGACACAGGTACTTCCCGAAGCAACCATGCCCCGAGAGCACCTGTGTCACCCGAAACGACAGGGAGCCGTGCCTCCTCCCGAGCCAGCGCTCGAGTACTGGCCGGATCGCCCCGATGGTGGCGGAGCCGGCGGTAGGGCGTGAAAGCCTGTCCCGCCATTCCGCCACCAGGGCTGCGCGAAGCTGTGACCGACGCAACTCCAAATGTCGCGGCGTCAGCCACTCGCCCCGCGCCCTCGAGTCCTCGCGCCACCGATGCAGCGACGCGAGTACCTTCGCCTCGAGGTCCCACGGTGGGGATCCGGCCAGTACGCAAGCTGCCTCGTAGGAGATCGTGCGATATCCCCTTATGACTCTGACGGCCATAGCTCGCTGCGGTTTCCGCAGGACAGCGATGCTGCCGGCCGTCAGGTCAGCCGCCCAGATCGGGGCCCCATACAGGGCCATCGATCGCACGATTCCTACGTAGAGCCGCCTACAGGCGGCGCTCGGGCCCCCCAGATTGGGAAGCAGCGTTGACAGCGCCCCAGCCGCGCCCAACAACTTGGGCGCCAGCCGCTGGAAGTGGGGTCCGAAGTCCCATCGGCTGTCGAGCACCAATCCCAGATACTTCATGGTGGACTCGACAGCAATTCGGGACCCCCCGACCACGATGTGTGATCCCGGCGGCGGCGCCCGCCGGGGGCCATGAAAAACCATGGCCTCCGACTTGTTGAGGGCCACCTCTAGGCCAAGGCGCCGTATGCGGGTCACCACCTGTGACACCGCAGCCGTCGCCAGCAACGCTGCCTCCCTGTACGAGCTCCCCCGGGCCGTGACCAGCGTGTCATCTGCATAACACGTCAGGTCCACGCCCGGCTGGAGCTCGCCCCTCAGCACCCAGTCGTACCCGATGTTCCACAGGAGCGGTCCCACGACCGAACCCTGTGGAACACCGCACGACATGCGGCGCTGGTTTCCGCCATCACGTCCCATGTAGGTGACACACCTATCCGCCAGATAGGCCCCAACGATGCGGCGGAGGTACGGAGGCACCCGATGGTACCGCAGTGCCTCCCGGATGCAGCTCCAGGGCAGGGTGTTGAAGGCGTTGGAAATGTCCAAGGACACCGCCAACATCACCCCACCCCGGGACACCGCTTCCTCCGCCAGGACTCTCACCCGCGATATCGCGTGGATGGTGGAGCGCCCGTGCCGAAAGCCGAACTGGCTCTCGGCGAGGTCAGGCCCCTCCCTGCTTAAGTGGCCGACGAGGCGGGCGGCGATAATCCGCTCAAACATCTTACCCACCTCGTCGAGCAGCACTATGGGCCTGTACGCGGACGGCGAGTCCGCGGGGCGCCCCACCTTCTTGAGCAGGACCAGACGACCAGATTTCCACAAAGTGGGAAACTGGCCCTGCTCAAGGCACGCGGTGTAGAGTCCTCTCAGTTGGGGCTCTAGCTCCTTCAGAGCGAGGGCTAGCACTATGCCGTGAATACCATCGGGCCCCGGAGCCACGTTCTTGGCCCGGAGCCGCATCACGGCCGCCCTCATCTCTGGCTGTGTCACCTCTGGGACGCTGATGGCGACCTCTTCGGTAGGCTCTGCGGCTGTGGGCAAAGCCATCGGCGGCGGAGTGTGCTCCGCTCTAGCCGGGAAGAGCGCTGCGACCACATCTTCCAGCAGCTCGGGTTGGAGACTCTCCGTGAGTGGAGGCGCCGCGGCTCGAAGTTTCCCTCGAACCGCACGATACGGGCGCCCCCACGGATCTCCGTCGAGAGTCTCCAACATCTCCTCCCTGGCTCGCGTCCTCGCTTCGCCGATGGCCAGCCACAGAGCCTCCTTAGCCGCGCGGTACACCTCATACAGCGCGGCTTCTTCGTCAGGGACCCGACGACGTCGCCTCCGGTATCGGGTGTACTGGCGTCTGACCGCCACGCACTCGACACGAAGTCGCGCGATCTCGGCAGACCACCAGTACACCTGGCGCCTTCCTGATTGCGTGTGGACGCGGGGCATGGACGCGTCGCTGATTTGCGTCATCGCCCCGCGAAACCACAGCGCCTCCTCTTCGACGTCGACGGGTCCAACCGTCGCCGACTCCCGGTTCCAGGCCTGGACAACAGCGGCCTCCTCGAGAACTTCCCTGTCGATGCGCTTACGCGCCCAGCGCGGGCCGTCCGTTCGCGGGGCCGATGGGCTGCGGCCGCCAGTGGTCTGGGCAGAGACGTCGAAGCGGATATATCTGTGATCCGACAACGTCTCCACCTCCACGGCGACACGCCAGTCGCGGACACGGCTCGCGACAGCAGGGCTTGCGAACGATACGTCTACGATCGAACCGCCCCGCTGCCGCACGCACGTGTATACCGAGCCCCGGTTTAGGACGACCAGGCCAGTCGTGACCACCCACTCCTCCAACACCTCACCCCTAGCATCGGTCACCGGAGATCCCCACGCCGAAGACTTGGCGTTGAGATCCCCTAGTAACAGCACGGGGCGAGGGTGGAGTCGGCCTACGACAGCCCCCAACTCGACAAGGAAGTTCTCGAAGTCGGCGAGGCTCTTGTTGGGCGAGAAATACGCTCCAACAATGCCAATGCCATCCGCGAGGGCGGCCACCCAACCGCGACCTCGGGACGGGTTGACGAGAGCCCTGCCGATGATGGCCACCAAGCCGTCTAGGTCTCCCACCCAGTTATCCCTGGGGGGGACAAAATACGGCTCGGCGACCACAGCCACGTCAATCGACCACTCTGCCATGCTCTGGATCAATAGATCCTGAGCTCTGGCAGCGTGGTTGATGTTGCCCTGGAGGAAATGGTAAGGCGCCATTAAGCGCAGTCCATTTCCGCACCATCACTGGGCCGGGAGTCGGCCGTAGGGCACCCAGGCTGAGGGGGGGGTAAAGAGCCCCCGGCAGCCTTGGTGCCTCTCCTTCTCTTCTTCTTTGTGGTGGGTGCGCCACAAGCTCTTCCACCCGCCCTGTGCCCAGCGGGCCTCCCTGCAGCTGTACAGAGGCTGCAGTTTGGTGCCGCTGTGCACTGGGCGGATTTATGGCCGGGTAGACCGCAGCGAAAACATTGCTCGCTGCGGTCTATAGCAGCGGTGCACCTCGCCCGGACATGCCCAATGTCCAGGCACCGATAGCACCGCAGCGCCCTGGGCTGCAGCAGTTTGACCCTTGCTGCAACCCACCCGACCAAGAGTCGTCCACCATCAGCAACTTTATTGCCCGCCGCCACTGGGCACCGCACCCAAACGACCCCGAGCCCGGAAGCGTCAGTGCGAATCTCGCCCACCCGCACATCATCAGGCGGACATCCTCCGGTTCTGGCAATGGCCGCCACAATCTCAGCCGGGGTGGTCGAGTCATCCAGGCCGTCGACTCGCAGCTCAGCGGTCTTTATCGGCCTGGACACTCGAACGTCCTCTGGGTTGAGGACCTCCCTCAGCTTGGCGGCCAGAATGTCCGCCTTCTCGCCGCTCGAAGCACCCGGCACCTCCAGCAGCCGCGCTCCCGTAATCGCCGGCCTACATCTTAGGCCGGACGATATGCCAAGTTCGGGGAGCGCGACTTTGGCTTTGGCCTCTAATAGGACCGCCTTATACGAGACGCCCCTTTCGACGGCTCCGGGCTGCAGTGTTATAACTACAGCCGCGGAGCGTGGGGCTCTGGGTCTAGGCGGCCTCTGGCTCTTCTGCGCAACCGGTGCAGGTGCCTTAACGGGTGCAGGTGGTGTTGCCCTCTTCTTCTTACGGCCCCCCTTTACGACCGTTGTCCAGGCCTCCGTGGACGGCCCGGGAGCGGTCGCCGGGGGACCGGCCGTCTGGGCAATGGGCGCAGGCTTGGCCTTGGCCTTCTTAGGCTTGCTGGCACCCTTCCCGGACCCGCTTGATTCAGCAGCCACGGCCGTCGAACCCGATTTGGCGGATTCAGCCGCCTTCCGGGTATCTGCGGCAAGCGGTGGCCGCAGAGTTTCGGCCGGCAGTAACCTCGCCTCGATAGCCTCGAGCCGAGCCCCGACCATTTGCCCGCACTGCATCATGCAGATACGAGCGATCTTCTCGACCTCCGCATCCGCAAGTGCAGCGGCCGATACTGAGGTCGACGATGAAGGCGACGGCGGGACCGGTGATCCGGTGGCCGTGGGAGCTGCCCTCTGAGCGGCAAACTGACGCTTGAGGTCATCCAACTCGGCTTGGAGACGGCGGTTCTCGTCCCACAGCTTCGCCGTCTCCTCCGTAGTCGAACGACTCTGGAGGACCTCGACGGCCTCTTTTATACCGTCGGCCGCCTCCTTAAGAGCGCGCGTGAACGTGCCCTTCAAGTTGCCGGATTTAGTGGCAACCTGAAGGACAACGCCCACGCCGTCCAAAACTTGGCGACTGAGCGCCACCGCCGATGGGCTCCCCCCAGCAGCCATCCGGGCAGAGCGCCGCTCCCGCAACTGACGGGCCAGCTCTTCGACCTCGTCAGCCGCTCTGGCCTTTCGCTGCGCCCGCTTAGCCGCATTGGCCTCCGCCTTGTTTGAGGGCAGCAGCAAGCCCTCGCCGACGTCTGAGAACGCGGGCTCGGAGTCGCTGCCCACGCTCTCAACGCTTTCCGCATTCTGCAACAGAGCCGGCGTACTTGGTCGGGATTTCGACCCAGACCGCCCACCGCACTCCGACAAACGAGCAGATGCTCGGCTTGCCACTGCTCGACCTCGCCCTCTTCCGCCCGTTGCCACCTTAGCGGCTGGCATTTCCACGCTATGGGAGCGTGGCGAGCGCTTTCTTCTTCCTTTGGGGGAAGACATCCCCTCCGTAGCCCGCGAGCGCTGCGGACTAATGCTCGCCACGCTCGCCATCTTCTCGGATGCAGTGTCGGGATCCGACATTGCACCCCCACTCATCCGCTCGACCAAAACGATCGGCGACTTCTCAAAATTTGGTTTTATTGTAGTATCCATATGATTCCCACGAGTGTGGGGGATATAAAAGGTCCACCTAGGGTTACCCCCTGTCCCTAGGCAAGTGTACATTTGTAACCCAACCAGGGGGTCCACCAATCCCTGGCTGGGGGTGCGCTTGAGACTGATGTGCCACCTGCAACTGAGAAGCTGCAGATGACACTACTCCTCAGCCATTCATACCCTCGCCGCACACCAAAACTTGGTATTAGAGGAATTTTTTATAGAGGTTCTCTTCCTCGCGATCCGGGCGATTAAGCCAAGATCCTCGTCCCGTTCCGAGTCATAAAACATGACCATGATCTCGTTACGGATTACGATTTCGACGGTTGCAGTCGGGAGAATCAGATCCCCCGCTGCTAGCCCGTTGGCAGGGTAAGTGCACAACGAGCGCCGCCCATGTTTCTCCATCTTGGAGAAACGTCCTACGCCCACTCAACCCATCCTCTGTAAGCAGAAGAGGGAGTGAGCGACCGTAGGGCGGTCTAAACGACCGACCCAGGAGCATAAGCTCCCCCCCACGCAGAAATTCGCCACAGACAATACCCTCTCCGACGTGGAAAGACTATTGGCCGTGCCCAGGATGCACCGGCCGTCCGACTGCCCTTTCCCCCGAACGTATTCGAAAGGAACGAGCAGCCGTCAGGCACACGAGGAGGTTTTCTGCCCGCACCCCAACCTAACCTAACCTAACCTTTTTTTTTTTTTTTTTGATGACGGGGGGAAATCCTCATGGATGTCCTCCACCCCGGGGAGGGCGGAGGGGTCTGTCAGACTCTTACTGACTAAAACCACCCCGGTGTTCCGTCTCTCACTTACGCCGAGGATCACGGGAACTAGTAAGTCTTCCGCGATCCCCGGCTAGTGCCGGCCCGCCTATGCGGGCCACCTCGCGATAGGGGGGGAGTGAGGTGTTAAACTCCCCCCCACATCAAAGAGAGGCGCGCGTGGAACACTACGCGCCGCCATCTCGGGTCCTAAGAAGTAGGGGGCGACGGATTCCCCAGTCCGTCGCCCCTGGACCCATTTAGGGGGGCTGGAAGAGGGCGTTGTCCGCCCTCCGCCGACGCCCGGTGCGTCTGCTGCGGATCGGGTTAGCAGAAGCAATCTCCCGCTCCCTCTCCGCAGCCTCCTTCTGCGAGATGACTGTTTCGCAGAAGGACACCACCGCGTCCCAGGACTCCTCGCTGTCGACCATCGAGTCGACAACGGCCGGCAGCGATAGGTCACTGCCTACTCCTGAGATGAGGGCACGGCGCGGCTCCGTCCAAGCGGCACACTCTGCCAGCGTGTGCCACGCCGTGTCCTCCCGACAGTCGACGCAGTGGTGACACCGAGCGTCCGGCTCCCTGTTTATGCGACACAGGTACTTCCCGAAGCAACCATGCCCCGAGAGCACCTGTGTCACCCGAAACGACAGGGAGCCGTGCCTCCTCCCGAGCCAGCGCTCGAGTACTGGCCGGATCGCCCCGATGGTGGCGGAGCCGGCGGTAGGGCGTGAAAGCCTGTCCCGCCATTCCGCCACCAGGGCTGCGCGAAGCTGTGACCGACGCAACTCCAAATGTCGCGGCGTCAGCCACTCGCCCCGCGCCCTCGAGTCCTCGCGCCACCGATGCAGCGACGCGAGTACCTTCGCCTCGAGGTCCCACGGTGGGGATCCGGCCAGTACGCAAGCCGCCTCGTAGGAGATCGTGCGATACCCCCTGATGACTCTGACGGCCATAGCTCGCTGCGGTTTCCGCAGGACAGCGATGCTGCCGGCCGTCAGGTCAGCCGCCCAGATCGGGGCCCCATACAGAGCCATCGATCGCACGATCCCCACGTAGAGCCGCCTACAGGCGGCGCTCGGGCCCCCCAGATTGGGAAGCAGGGTTGACAGCGCCCCAGCCGCGCCCAACAACTTGGGCGCCAGCCGCTGGAAGTGGGGTCCGAAGTCCCACCGGCTGTCGAGCACCAATCCTAAATACTTCATGGTGGACTCGACAGCAATTCGGGACCCCCCGACCACGATGTGTGATCCCGGCGGCGGCGCCCGCCGGGGGCCATGAAAGACCATGGCCTCCGACTTATTGAGGGCCACCTCCAGGCCAAGACGCCGTATGCGGGTCACCACCTGTGACACCGCAGCCGTTGCCAGCAACGCTGCCTCCCTGTACGAGCTCCCCCGGGCCGTGACCAGCGTGTCATCTGCATAACACGTCAGGTCCACGCCCGGCTGGAGCTCGCCCCTCAGCACCCAGTCGTACCCGATGTTCCACAGGAGCGGTCCCACGACCGAACCCTGTGGAACACCGCACGACATGCGGCGCTGGTTTCCGCCATCACGTCCCATGTAGGTGACACACCTATCCGCCAGATAGGCCCCAACGATGCGGCGGAGGTACGGAGGCACCCGATGATACTGCAGTGCCTCCCGTATGCAGCTCCAGGGCAGGGTGTTGAAGGCGTTGGAAATGTCCAAGGACACCGCCAACATCACCCCGCCCCGGGACACAGCTTCCTCCGCCAGGACTCTCACCCGCGATATCGCGTGGATGGTGGAGCGCCCGTGCCGAAAGCCGAACTGGCTCTCGGCTAGGTCAGGCCCCTCCCTGCTTAAGTGTCCGACGAGGCGGGCGGCGATAATCCGCTCAAACATCTTACCCACCTCGTCGAGCAGCACTATGGGCCTGTACGCGGACGGCGAGTCCGCGGGGCGCCCCACCTTCTTGAGCAGGACCAGACGACCAGATTTCCACAAAGTGGGAAACTGGCCCTGCTCAAGGCACGTGGTGTAGAGTCCTCTCAGTTGGGGCTCTAGCTCCTTCAGAGCGAGGGCTAGCACTATGCCGTGAATACCATCGGGCCCCGGAGCCACGTTCTTGGCCCGGAGCCGCATCACGGCCGCCCTCATCTCTGGCTGTGTCACCTCTGGGACGCTGATGGCGACCTCTTCGGTAGGCTCTGCGGCTGTGGGCAAAGCCATCGGCGGCGGAGTGTGCTCCGCTCTAGCCGGGAAGAGCGCTGCGACCACATCTTCCAACAGCTCGGGTTGGAGACTCTCCGTGAGTGGAGGCGCCGCGGCTCGAAGTTTCCCTCGAACCGCACGATACGGGCGCCCCCACGGATCTCCGTCGAGAGTCTCCAACATCTCTTCCCTGGCTCGCGTCCTCGCTTCGCCGATGGCCAGCCACAGAGCCTCCTTAGCCGCGCGGTACACCTCATACAGCGCGGCTTCTTCGTCAGGGACCCGACGACGTCGCCTCCGGTATCGGGTGTACTGGCGTCTGACCGCCACGCACAACCTAACCTAACCTAACCTAACCTAACCTAACCTAACCTTTTTTTTTTTTTTTTTTTTTTTTTTTTTTTTTTTTTTTTTTTGATGACGGGGGGAAATCCTCATGGATGTCCTCCGCCCCGGGGAGGGCGGAGGGGTCTGTCAGACTCTTACTGACTAAAACCACCCCGGTGTTCCGTCTCTCACGTACACCGGGGATCACGGGAACTATTGAGTCTTCCGCGATCCCCGACTAGTGCCGGCCCGCCTATGCGGGCCACCTCGCGATAGGGGGGGAGTGAGGTGTTAAACTCCCCCCCACATCAAAGAGAGGCGCGCGTGGAACACTACGCGCCGCCATCTCGGGTCCTAAGAAGTAGGGGGCGACGGATTCCCCAGTCCGTCGCCCCTGGACCCATTTAGGGGGGCTGGAAGAGGGCGTTGTCCGCCCTCCGCCGACGCCCGGTGCGTCTGCTGCGGATCGGGTTAGCTGAAGCAATCTCCCGCTCCCTCTCCGCAGCCTCCTTCTGCGAGATGACTGTTTCGCAGAAGGACACCACCGCGTCCCAGGACTCCTCGCTGTCGACCATCGAGTCGACAACGGCCGGCAGCGACAGGTCACTGCCTACTCCTGAGATGAGGGCACGGCGTGGCTCCGTCCAAGCGGCACACTCTGCCAGCGTGTGCCACGCCGTGTCCTCCCGACAGTCGACGCAGTGGTGACACCGAGCGTCCGGCTCCCTGTTTATGCGACACAGGTACTTCCCGAAGCAACCATGCCCCGAGAGCACCTGTGTCACCCGAAACGACAGGGAGCCGTGCCTCCTCCCGAGCCAGCGCTCGAGTACTGGCCGGATCGCCCCGATGGTGGCGGAGCCGGCGGTAGGGCGTGAAAGCCTGTCCCGCCATTCCGCCACCAGGGCTGCGCGAAGCTGTGACCGACGCAACTCCAAATGTCGCGGCGTCAGCCACTCGCCCCGCGCCCTCGAGTCCTCGCGCCACCGATGCAGCGACGCGAGTACCTTCGCCTCGAGGTCCCACGGTGGGGATCCGGCCAGTACGCAAGCCGCCTCGTAGGAGATCGTGCGATATCCCCTTATGACTCTGACGGCCATAGCTCGCTGCGGTTTCCGCAGGACAGCGATGCTGCCGGCCGTCAGGTCAGCCGCCCAGATCGGGGCCCCATACAGGGCCATCGATCGCACGATCCCCACGTAGAGCCGCCTACAGGCGTCGCTCGGGCCCCCCAGATTGGGAAGCAGCGTTGACAGCGCCCCAGCCGCGCCCAACAACTTGGGCGCCAGCCGCTGGAAGTGGGGTCCGAAGTCCCACCGGCTGTCGAGCACCAATCCTAAATACTTCATGGTGGACTCGACAGCAATTCGGGACCCCCCGACCACGATGTGTGATCCCGGCGGCGGCGCCCGCCGGGGGCCATGAAAGACCATGGCCTCCGACTTGTTGAGGGCCACCTCCAGGCCAAGACGCCGTATGCGGGTCACCACCTGTGACACCGCAGCCGTCGCCAGCAACGCTGCCTCCCTGTACGAGCTCCCCCGGGCCGTGACCAGCGTGTCATCTGCATAACACGTAAGGTCCACGCCCGGCTGGAGCTCGCCCCTCAGCACCCAGTCGTACCCGATGTTCCACAGGAGCGGTCCCACGACCGAACCCTGTGGAACACCGCACGACATGCGGCGCTGGTTTCCGCCATCACGTCCCATGTAGGTGACACACCTATCCGCCAGATAGGCCCCAACGATGCGGCGGAGGTACGGGGGCACCCGATGGTACCGCAGTGCCTCCCGAATGCAGCTCCAGGGCAGGGTGTTGAAGGCGTTGGAAATGTCCAAGGACACCGCCAACATCACCCCGCCCCGGGACACAGCTTCCTCCGCCAGGACTCTCACCCGCGATATCGCGTGGATGGTGGAGCGCCCGTGCCGAAAGCCGAACTGGCTCTCGGCTAGGTCAGGCCCCTCCCTGCTTAAGTGTCCGACGAGGCGGGCGGCGATAATCCGCTCAAACATCTTACCCACCTCGTCGAGCAGCACTATGGGCCTGTACGCGGACGGCGAGTCCGCGGGGCGCCCCACCTTCTTGAGCAGGACCAGACGACCAGATTTCCACAAAGTGGGAAACTGGCCCTGCTCAAGGCACGCGGTGTAGAGTCCTCTCAGTTGGGGCTCTAGCTCCTTCAGAGCGAGGGCTAGCACTATGCCGTGAATACCATCGGGCCCCGGAGCCACGTTCTTGGCCCGGAGCCGTATCACGGCCGCCCTCATCTCTGGCTGTGTCACCTCTGGGACGCTGATGGCGACCTCTTCGGTAGGCTCTGCGGCTGTGGGCGAGAAATACGCTCCAACAATGCCAATGCCGTCCGCGAGGGCGGCCACCCAACCGCGACCTCGGGACGGGTTGACGAGAGCCCTGCCGATGATGGCCACCAAGCCGTCTAGGTCTCCCACCCAGTTATCCCTGGGGGGGACAAAATACGGCTCGGCGACCACAGCCACGTCAATCGACCACTCTGCCATGCTCTGGATCAATAGATCCTGAGCTCTGGCAGCGTGGTTGATGTTGCCCTGGAGGAAATGGTAAGGCGCCATTAAGCGCAGTCCATTTCCGCACCATCACTGGGCCGGGAGTCGGCCGTAGGGCACCCAGGCTGAGGGGGGGGTAAAGAGCCCCCGGCAGCCTTGGTGCCTCTCCTTCTCTTCTTCTTTGTGGTGGGTGCGCCACAAGCTCTTCCACCCGCCCTGTGCCCAGCGGGCCTCCCTGCAGCTGTACAGAGGCTGCAGTTTGGTGCCGCTGTGCACTGGGCGGATTTATGGCCGGGTAGACCGCAGCGAAAACATTGCTCGCTGCGGTCTATAGCAGCGGTGCACCTCGCCCGGACATGCCCAATGTCCAGGCACCGATAGCACCGCAGCGCCCTGGGTTGCAGCAGTTTGACCCTTGCTGCAACCCACCCGAAACCTAACCTAACCTAACCTAACCGAAACAGAAACTGGAGACGAAATCATAGACCACATTAGAAAGGCAGTCAATGCAAAGGAGGGATGGGTCACCGTGGATAGAATACGTAAAGCGAAGGACAGGAAAATAGTACTGGGATGCAGAACGGAAGAAGGAAGAGAGAGGATTAAGGAAAGATTGGCAAGTGTGGGGGAATTGTTGAAAGTTGAGGATGTCAAAAACAGGGACCCTCTGGTGATCCTAAGAGACGTGTTGACTTATAACACGGATGAGGATATCCTCAAGGCTCTTCGAAACCAAAACAGGGACGCTTTCGAAGAACTTAAGAAAGAAGATGACCGGGTAGAGGTTCTTTATAAAAAGAAAACAAGAAACCCCCACACACAACATGTGGTCCTCAGGGTCTCCCCGAAATTGTGGAATAGGCTACAGGATCGACAGACTGTCCACATTGACTTGCAGAGGATCCGGGTGTCTGACCAGACTCCATTAGTCCAGTGCTCCCTATGCCTAGGCTTTGGGCATGGGCGACGGCTCTGCAAGGAACAGGTGGAAAAGTGTAGCCATTGTGGGGGCCCTCACATGAGAACGCAATGCGCAGAATGGATGGCCGGGACAGCTCCATCATGCTGTAACTGCGTGCATGCTAAACTGGATAACTCCGAGCACAACGCTTTCAGCGACGAATGCCCAGTTAGGAAAAGATGCGAGGTCCTGGCCAGAGCCAGGGTTGCGTACTGCTAAAGATGATACGGGCGACAGGGCAGGCACCTCAACCAGAGGATATATAGTAGCCCAAGCCAACCTACAAAGAAAGGAACTGGCAACCACCGAACTCTTGTTAGAGGCCAGTGAGCGAGCAATCGCATGGGCACTGATCCAGGAACCGTATGTGGGGGGGGCTAGAAGTATGAAGAGCTACCGTGGCGCGAGAATCTACCAGTGCCAGGTTGAAGGAAGCGGGAGGGTAAAGGCGGCAATAGCCGTCTTTGATGATGACCTAGATGTCACTCCCTACCCGAAACTCACCACCAACAACATCGTGGTGGTGGGGATTCGGACCAAAGCCTGGGAAATCACAGTAGTCTCCTATTACTTCGAGCCAGACCAACCCATAGGGCTTTACCTGGATCAGCTGACCAAAATAAAGTTAGAGCTGGGCACCGGAAGACTATTAATAGGCGGAGATGCCAATGCAAAGAGCACTTGGTGGGGAAGCACCATAGAAGACCTCAGGGGTGAAGAGATGTCCGGGACCCTGGAAGAGTTGGAGCTTCAGGTACTTAACACTGGAAACACGCCGACCTTTTACACAGTAAGAGGCGGTGTAGTATACAAGAGCCATGTGGACGTCACGGCATGTTCGCTCGACCTATTTGACCTGGTAGAAGACTGGCGGGTCGACACAGGCGTAACGAGCTCGGACCACAATACAATCATATTTAATGTTAAAGTTAAAAAGGAAAAAGGGATAAGCATAACAAGAACAACAAGGAAATATAATACTAAGAAAGCTAATTGGGAGAAATTTAAAAATAAAATGGGGGAATATAAAATAGAAAATAATATAAATCTAGACAGTATTAATGGGGTGGGCAGTAAGCATGATTTGGAAAATTTAATAATAACATATCAAAATTTAATTAAAATAGCTTGTGATGAGGCCATTCCTAAAACAAATAGTAAAGTCAAAATTAAAATTCCATGGTGGACCGAGGAGCTAGTTACGTCGAGGAAGGAAGTCGCAACAAAGAAGAACCGCATCCGCAACGCCGCACCGGTCCGGAGAGCGATGGTCGTCGACGAGTACCTGAAAGCAAAAGAAGAATATGAGTGCCAAGCCAAGAAAGCCCTGGTATCCAGTTGGAAAAACTTCTGCGAAAGACAAGACGGAGAAGGCCTATGGGAGGGCATTTATAGAGTTATCAGGGGAACCACCAGGAGACAAGAAGACTTGACCCTAATGAACGATGGTGCATTTCTCAACCCACAGGAATCGGCAGCCTTGCTCGCCGACACATTTTATCCAAAGGACACAGCGGAAAAGGACAACGCAGACCACAGGCTCATTAGAGAAGCAGCCAGACGGGTAAATGAATGGCGACATGATGAATACCATGACCCACCATTTACACCGCTGGAGTTGAAGACAGCCGTGGGACATTTTAACCCAAAGAAAGCCCCCGGAATCGATGGATTTACGTCGGACATCTGCAGTCGAGCGATCTACCAGGACCCGGACGCTTTCCTTGCCCTATACAACAAATGCCTAGAACTGGCGCATTTCCCGGACATCTGGAAAGAGGCAACGGTGGTGGTCCTCAGAAAACCGGGCAAGGAAAATTACATGAACCCCAAATCGTATAGGCCGATAGGTCTTTTGCCTGTTCTGGGGAAGGTCCTGGAGAGGATGGTAGTGGCGAGGATCAAGTGGCAGCTTGTGCCGCGGCTTAGTACTCGTCAGTTTGGCTTTATGCCCCAGAGGAGCACCGAGGACGCCCTCTATACGCTAATAAAGCATATGCAGGACAAGTTGAGGCTGAAGAAGCTAATTGTCCTGGTGTCATTGGATATAGAGGGTGCCTTCGATAGCGCCTGGTGGCCGGCAATTAAGGTCAGGCTGGCTGAGGAAAACTGCCCGGTTAACATTAGAAGGCTACTTGATAGCTACCTCGACTGCAGAAAAGTAAGAGTGAGGTATGCCGGGGAGGAATGCACGAGAGAGACAAATAAGGGCTGTGTCCAAGGGTCAATTGGTGGTCCCATATTGTGGAACCTGCTACTGGACCCGCTTCTGCAAGATCTGGAAGGAAAGGGATACTTCGTGCAGGCCTTTGCAGACGATGTTGTCTTGGTAGTCGATGGCGACACAGCGGCTGAAGTCTCCAGAACTGCCAATGCAGCCCTCGCCCGTGTTCAGAGTTGGGGCGTCAGAAATAAGCTTAGGTTTGCACCGCACAAAACCAGTGCGATGTTAATAACCAACAAGCTTAAGTACGACACCCCAATTCTGAGCATGGCCGGGGTCAACATTGGTATGGTCAGGAGTATGAAGCTGCTAGGGCTCACCATAGACGACAAACTAACGTTCAACGAACACACTAAGAACGTCTGCATAAAGGTGGCGGAAATATACAAGCAACTGGCGCGTGCGGCGAAAGTAAGTTGGGGACTTAACAGGGAGGTCATACATATTATATATACAGCTACAATCGAACCTATAGTTACGTACGCGGCTGGAGCCTGGGCCCCCGCTACGAAAAAGCTGGGGATACGGAAGAAGCTAGGCTCTGTCCAACGAGGTTTCGTCCAGAAGCTCTGCAAGTCTTACCGTACAGTCTCACTAAACTCTGCACTGGTGCTGGCCGGGATACTACCTTTAGACCTCCGAATACAAGAGGCAGCAGCTCTGTATGAGGCAAGGAAAGGGTCGTCCCGGTTTGTGCCAGGAGACAGGGTTATTGAGAGTATGGTAAGATTTGCAGAAACATCTCACCCTGCCAAGCAAACGCCCTTGGAGTTCACTTGCCTGGCGGACCAACAGCTTGTGGACAGCCATAATGTGCAGGCAGTGCGAATATTCACTGACGGCAGCAAGATTGAGGGGAAGGTTGGAGCTGCATTATCCTTGTGGGATAATGAAGGCGAAATCCAGAACCTCAAGCTTAGCCTAGCCGCGTACTGCACTGTCTACCAGGCGGAACTCCTGGCCATTTGCAAAGCAACGGATCAAATCCTCAGGCGAAAAGAGACGAGTTATGGCGTGTACAGTGACTCAATGTCAGCATTGCAGACGCTTGCATGCCATGGCTCCCTCCACCCCCTGGCGGTCCGCGCACGGGCAAATTTAACTCGGGCGTTGGACCAGGATAAAGATGTATCTTTCTTTTGGGTCAAGGCCCATGCAGGATTGCCGGGGAATGAGCGAGCGGACGAGCTGGCGAAGGAGGCAGCGTTGTCGTCACGGAGGAAGCCGGACTATGACCAGTGTCCGGTGTCATTCATCAAGCGTCAAATCCGTTTGGATTCGCTTGATGAGTGGAACCGGAGATACGTGTCTGGCGAGACGGCCTCGGTGACGAAAATGTTTCTTCCGGACGCCGTAGCTGCCTACCGTATTGTACAACGGGTGAGGCCAACAGGCATGCTCACGCAAATATTAACAGGGCACGGTGGGTTCTCGGAATACTTAAACCGCTTTAAGTGTAAAGAGAGCCCGTCGTGTCTTTGTGATCCCAATATAGCGGAATCAGTCCCACACCTCATATTGGACTGTCCAATCTACGCAAGAGAACGGTACAACCTAGAACAACAAATAGGTAAAAGTTTACAAAGAGAAACCGTAGGGGAAGTAATGCTGAGCAAAAGTAGAAACGAGCTAATAGCCTACTGTGAGAAAATAGCCCAAAAAGTTATAGAAAGAAATAGAACAAGATGAAAAAACTATGTTTCATATTATATTGTAAATATAGTAAAAGTAACATAGGAAAATAGTGTTTTAAAAATTGTGAAATAGATTAAGCAGTATGTTAAAATGGTTAGATCAATATGAAGTAGTATTAAGTTATATGATAAGTAACCTAAGTAGTAATGATAACTAGAAGCTAATAATAATAAAGCATAAATTTGTAAAAGTAGTTTAAGATCAATATGTATTATGAAAAAGAAGTGAGTTCAACGATGTAAATAAAACAACCTGTGTATTAATACCCTAAATATAAGATATTACAATACATAAAGTAGAAGAATAGGAAAGGTAGTTAAAGTGGGAGTCCCACCCACAGGATAAATGGAGATGGATAAAAGAAAGATAAAGTATGTAGCATGGAAGTACGAGAGGCATGTAAGCGAGAACTGGTATGGAAAAGTTTTTATCGATACAGAATAGGCGCCAATTATGTTGGCGGAACTAGTCCGGAAAAAAAAAAAAAAAAAAAAAAAAAAAAAAAAACCTAACCTAACCTAACCTAACCTAACCTAACCTAACCTAACCTAACCTAACCTAACCTAACCTAACCTAACCTAACCTAACCTTTTTTTTTTTTTTTTTTTTTTTTTTTTTGATGACGGGGGGAAATCCTCATGGATGTCCTCCGCCCCGGGGAGGGCGGAGGGGTCTGTCAGACTCTTACTGACTAAAACCACCCCGGTGTTCCATCTCTCACTTACGCCGGGGATCACGGGAACTAGTAAGTCTTCCGCGATCCCCGACTAGTGCCGGCCCGCCTATGCGGGCCACCTCGCGATAGGGGGGGAGTGAGGTGTTAAACTCCCCCCCACATCAAAGAGAGGCGCGCGTGGAACACTACGCGCCGCCATCTCGGGTCCTAAGAAGTAGGGGGCGACGGATTCCCCAGTCCGTCGCCCCTGGACCCATTTAGGGGGGCTGGAAGAGGGCGTTGTCCGCCCTCCGCCGACGCCCGGTGCGTCTGCTGCGGATCGGGTTAGCTGAAGCAATCTCCCGCTCCCTCTCCGCAGCCTCCTTCTGCGAGATGACTGTTTCGCAGAAGGACACCACCGCGTCCCAGGACTCCTCGCTGTCGACCATCGAGTCGACAACGGCCGGCAGCGACAGGTCACTGCCTACTCCTGAGATGAGGGCACGGCGTGGCTCCGTCCAAGCGGCACACTCTGCCAGCGTGTGCCACGCCGTGTCCTCCCGACAGTCGACGCAGTGGTGACACCGAGCGTCCGGCTCCCTGTTTATGCGACACAGGTACTTCCCGAAGCAACCATGCCCCGAGAGCACCTGTGTCACCCGAAACGACAGGGAGCCGTGCCTCCTCCCGAGCCAGCGCTCGAGTACTGGCCGGATCGCCCCGATGGTGGCGGAGCCGGCGGTAGGGCGTGAAAGCCTGTCCCGCCATTCCGCCACCAGGGCTGCGCGAAGCTGTGACCGACGCAACTCCAAATGTCGCGGCGTCAGCCACTCGCCCCGCGCCCTCGAGTCCTCGCGCCACCGATGCAGCGACGCGAGTACCTTCGCCTCGAGGTCCCACGGTGGGGATCCGGCCAGTACGCAAGCCGCCTCGTAGGAGATCGTGCGATATCCCCTTATGACTCTGACGGCCATAGCTCGCTGCGGTTTCCGCAAGACAGCGATGCTGCCGGCCGTCAGTTCAGCCGCCCAGATCGGGGCCCCATACAGGGCCATCGATCGCACGATCCCCACGTAGAGCCGCCTACAGGCGGCGCTCGGGCCCTCCAGATTGGGAAGCAGCGTTGACAGCGCCCCAGCCGCGCCCAACAACTTGGGCGCCAGCCGCTGGAAGTGGGGTCCGAAGTCCCATCGGCTGTCGAGCACCAATCCCAGATACTTCATGGTGGACTCGACAGCAATTCGGGACCCCCCGACCACGATGTGTGATCCCGGCGGCGGCGCCCGCCGGGGGCCATGAAAGACCATGGCCTCCGACTTGTTGAGGGCCACCTCTAGGCCAAGGCGCCGTATGCGGGTCACCACCTGTGACACCGCAGCCGTCGCCAGCAACGCTGCCTCCCTGTACGAGCTCCCCCGGGCTGTGACCAGCGTATCATCTGCATAACACGTCAGGTCCACGCCCGGCTGGAGCTCGCCCCTCAGCACCCAGTCGTACCCGATGTTCCACAGGAGCGGTCCCACGACCGAACCCTGTGGAACACCGCACGACATGCGGCGCTGGTTTCCGCCATCACGTCCCATGTAGGTGACACACCTATCCGCCAGATAGGCCCCAACGATGCGGCGGAGGTATGGAGGCACCCGATGGTACTGCAGTGCCTCCCGGATGCAGCTCCAGGGCAGGGTGTTGAAGGCGTTGGAAATGTCCAAGGACACCGCCAACATCACCCCACCCCGGGACACAGCTTCCTCCGCCAGGACTCTCACCCGCGATATCGCGTGGATGGTGGAGCGCCCGTGCCGAAAGCCGAACTGGCTCTCGGCTAGGTCAGGCCCCTCCCTGCTTAAGTGGCCGACGAGGCGGGCGGCGATAATCCGCTCAAACATCTTACCCACCTCGTCGAGCAGCACTATGGGCCTATACGCGGACGGCGAGTCCGCGGGGCGCCCCACCTTCTTGAGCAAGACCAGACGACCAGATTTCCACAAAGTGGGAAACTGGCCCTGCTCAAGGCACGCGGTGTAGAGTCCTCTCAGTTGGGGCTCTAGCTCCTTCAGAGCGAGGGCTAGCACGATGCCGTGAATACCATCGGGCCCCGGAGCCACGTTCTTGGCCCGGAGCCGCATCACGGCCGCCCTCATCTCTGGCTGTGTCACCTCTGGGACGTTGATGGCGACCTCTTCGGTAGGCTCTGCGGCTGTGGGCAAAGCCATCGGCGGCGGAGTGTGCTCCGCTCTAGCCGGGAAGAGCGCTGCGACCACATCTTCCAGCAGCTCGGGTTGGAGACTCTCCGTGAGTGGAGGCGCCGCGGCTCGAAGTTTCCCTCGAACCGCACGATACGGGCGCCCCCACGGATCTCCGTCGAGAGTCTCCAACATCTCCTCCCTGGCTCGCGTCCTCGCTTCGCCGATGGCCAGCCACAGAGCCTCCTTCGCCGCGCGGTACACCTCATACAGCGCGGCTTCTTCGTCAGGGACCCGACGACGTCGCCTCCGGTATCGGGTGTACTGGCGTCTGACCGCCACGCACTCGACACGTAGTCGCGCGATCTCGGCAGACCACCAGTACACCTGGCGCCTTCCTGATTGCGTGTGGACGCGGGGCATGGACGCGTCGCTGATTTGCGTCATCGCCCCGCGAAACCACAGCGCCTCCTCTTCGACGTCGACGGGTCCAACCGTCGCCGACTCCCAGATCCAGGCCTGGACAACAGCGGCCTCCTCGAGAACTTCCCTGTCGATGCGCTTACGCGCCCAGCGCGGGCCGTCCGTTCGCGGGGCCGATGGACTGCGGCCGCCTGCGGTCTGGGCGGAGACGTCGAAGCGGATATATCTGTGATCCGACAACGTCTCCACCTCCACCGCGACACGCCAGTCGCGGACACGGCTCGCGACAGCAGGGCTAGCGAACGATACGTCCACGATCGAACCGCCCCGCTGCCGCACGCACGTGTATACCGAGCCCCGGTTTAGGACGACCAGGCCAGTCGTGACCACCCACTCCTCCAGCGCCTCACCCCTAGCATCGGTCACCGGGGATCCCCACGCCGAAGACTTGGCGTTGAGATCCCCTAGTAACAGCACTGGGCGAGGGTGGAGTCGGCCTACGACGGCCCCCAACTCGACAAGGAAGTTCTCGAAGTCGGCGAGGCTCTTGTTGGGCGAGAAATACGCCCCAACAATGCCAATGCCGTCCGCGAGGGCGGCCACCCAACCGCGACCTCGGGACGGGTTGACGAGAGCCCTGCCGATGATGGCCACCGAGCCGTCTAGGTCTCCCACCCAGTTATCCCTGGGGGGGACAAAATACGGCTCGGCGACCACAGCCACGTCAATCGACCACTCTGCCATGCTCTGGATCAATAGATCCTGAGCTCTGGCAGCGTGGTTGATGTTGCCCTGGAGGAAATGGTAAGGCGCCATTATGCGCAGTCCATTCCCTCCGTCGCACCATCACTGGGCCGGGAGTCGGCCGTAGGGCACCCAGGCTGAGGGGGGGGTAAAGAGCCCCCGGCAGCCTTGGTGCCTCTCCTCTTCTTCTTCTGTGTGGTGGGTGCGCCACACGCTCTTCCACCTGCCCTGTGCCCAGCGGGCCTTCCTGCAGCTGTACAGAGGCTGCAGTTTGGCGCCGCTGTGCACTGGGCGGACTTATGGCCAGGCTTACTGCAGCGAAAGCACTGCTCGCTGCGGTCTATTTCGGCGGTGCACCCTGCCCGGACATGCCCAATGTCCAGGCAACGGTAGCACCGTAGCGCTCTGGGTTGCAGCAGCTTGACTCTCGCTGCAACCCAGCCCACCAACAGGCGCCCTCCGTCGGCGACTTTGTTTGCCGCCGACACTGGGCACCGCACCCAGATGGCTCCGAGACCGGAAGCGCCGGTTCGGATGTCGCCCGTGCGCACGTCCTCAGGCAGACATCCTCCGGCTTTGGCGATGGCTGCCACAACCTCAGCCGGAGTCGTCGAGTCGTCCAGGCCGTCGACTCGCAGCTCGGCGGTCTTCATTGGCCTGGACACTCGAACGTCCTCGGGGTTGAGGACCTCCCTCAATTTGGCGGCCAAGATGTCCGCTTTCTCTCCGTTAGAGGCACCCGACACCTCCAGCAGCCGAGCCCCCGTAATTGCCGTCCTAAAACCGACGCCCGACGGTATGCCAAGGTCGGGGAAAGCGACCTTGGCTTTGGCCTCCATCAGGACCGACTTATAAGAGACGCCCCTTTCGATAGCTCCGGGCTGCAGTGTTATTACCACAGCCGCGGAGCGTGGGGCTCTTGGCCTAGGCGGCCGTTGGGTCCTCTTTGAAGAAGATGCCGATGCCACAGTGACTGGAGGCGGCGCTGCCTTCTTCTTTTTCTTTCGGCCCCCCTTGACGACCGTTGTCCAGGCCTCCGTAGAGGTTCCGGGAGCGGTCACCGGGGGAGCAGCCGTCTGAGAGGTGGGCCCAGGCTTGGGCGCCGGGGTAGCAGCCTTCCGGGAGGTGAGCGCAGGCTTGACCTTCTTAGGCTTGCTGGCACCTTTCCCGGACCCGCTTGGTTCGGCCGTGGAACCCGATTTGGCGGATTCAGCCGCCTTTCGGGTATCTGCAGCAAGCGGTGGCCGCAGAATTTCGGCCGGGAGTAGCCTCGCCTCGATGGCCTCGAGCCGAGCCCCCACCATCTGCCCGCACTGCATCATGCAGATGCGAGCGATCTTCTCGACCTCCGCATCCGCAAGTGCAGCGGCCGATGCTGGGGTCGACGATGGAGGCGACTGCGGAACCGGTGATCCGGTGGCCGCGGGAACTGTCCTCTGGGTGGCAAACTGCCGCTTGAGGTCCTCCAGCTCGGCTTGGAGACGGCGGTTCTCTGCCCACAGCTTCGCCGTCTCCTCCGTGCTCGACCGACTCTGGAGGACCTCGACGGCCTCTTTGATGCCGTTGGCCGCCTCCTTCAGCGCGCGCGTGAACGTGCCCTTCAAGTTGCCGGACTTAGTGGCAACCTGAAGGACAACGCTCACGCCATCCAACACTTGGCGGCTGAGCGCCACCGCCGATGGGCTCGCCCCGGCAGCCATCCGGGCTGAGCGCCGCTCCCGCAGCTGACGGGCCAACTCTTCCACCTCGTCAGCGGCTCGGGCTTTGCGCTGCGCCCGTTTGGCAGCATTGGCCTCGGCCTTGTTGGACCCCAGCAGTAAACCATCATTGGAGTCCGACATCGTGGCCCCGGAGTCCACACTCTCCACGCTCTCCGCGTGCTCCACTGGGGCAGGTGTTTTGGGCTGGGATACCGGCACAGAACGATCCCGCCCAATGCGCTCCGGTAAATGAGCCGAAGGTCCGCTCGCAACTGCGCGACCTCGCCCACTCCCGCCCGTTGCCATTTTAGCGGCTGGCATTTCCACGCTATGGGAGCGTGGCGAGCGCTTTCTCCTTCCTTTGGGGGAAGACATCCCCTCAGTAGCTCGCGAGCGCTCCGAGCTAACGCTCGCCACGCTCGCCACCTTCTCGGATGCAGTGTCGGAATCCGACATTGCACCCACACTCAACCGCTCGACCAAAACGATCGGCGACTTCTCAACGTTTGTTTTTATATTTAAGAGATCCATATATGATTCCCACGAGTGTGGGGGATATAAAAAAAGTCCACCTAGGGTAACCCCCTGTCCCTAGGCAAGTGTACATTTGTTTCCCAACCAGGGGGTCCACCAATCCCTGGCTGGGGGTGCGCTTGAGACTGATGCGCCAGCTGCAACTAAAGCTGCAGATGACACTACTCCTCAGCCATTCATACCCTCGCCGCACACCAGAACTTGGTATTAGAGGAATTTTTTATAGAGGTTATCTTCCTCGCGATCCGGGCGATTAAGCCAAGATCCTCGTCCCGCTCCGAGTCATAAAACATGACCATGATCTCGTTACGGATTACGATTTCGACGGTTGCAGTCGGGAGAATCAGATCCCCCGCTGCTAGCCCGTTGGCAGGGTAAGTGCACAACGAGCGCCGCCCATGTTTCTCCACCATGGAGAAACGTCCTACGCCCACTCAACCCATCCTCTGTAAGCAGAAGAGGGAGTGAGCGACCGTAGGGCGGTCTAAACGACCGACCCAGGAGCATAAGCTCCCCCCCACGCAGAAATTCGCCACAGACAATACCCTCTCCGAAGTGGAAAGACTATTGGCCGTGCCCAGGATGCACCGGCCGTCCGACTGCCCTTTCCCCCGAACGTATTCGAAAGGAACGAGCAGCCGTCAGGCACACGAGGAGGTTTTCTGCCCGCACCCCAACCTAACCTAACCTAACCTAACCACTTAATTAGAATTTGAAATTTTGATCTCGGATTTCGACGCGGTTTTCGACGCTATCAACTTTAATTAGGCTCTGTCCTACCTTTTTATCGATCACAATCCATCTGTCTTCATAAAAAGTGCTAAAATGCAATTTTCGTAATTTTCAGTTTTAATTAATACAATAATCTCGTTTTTCTAAAATTCCTTGTATATAATTAGTTTCTGTTTTCGCTATAAATTACTTACCTGCCATACCTCGGGGCTGGACCGTGTAGCGCGTTCAGATCTGCCGGTTGGAGGGCCAAAATAATCGATTTTCGTATTTTCGTAGTACAAAATCACGTTTTTTTACCTTAAATTCAAAATTTTGTACCGGACCTATCGTCCATTTCACCGTCGTTAGTTAGGCCGCGCGCGGACGCGTGTTTTGACACCTCACACGCGTGTCTAGCTGCAAAAAAGTGAAACTTTTACTATTATACCTACCACGAAATCTTCATACCCGATGCATGAAAACACACAAGTACTTAATTAGAATTTGAAATTTTGATCTCGGATTTCGACGCGGTTTTCGACGCTATCAACTTTAATTAGGCTCTGTCCTACCTTTTTATCGATCACAATCCATCTGTCTTCATAAAAAGTGCTAAAATGCAATTTTCGTAATTTTCAGTTTTAATTAATACAATAATCTCGTTTTTCTAAAATTCCTTGTATATAATTAGTTTCTGTTTTCGCTATAAATTACTTACCTGCCATACCTCGGGGCTGGACCGTGTAGCGCGTTCAGATCTGCCGGTTGGAGGGCCAAAATAATCGATTTTCGTATTTTCGTAGTACAAAATCACGTTTTTTTACCTTAAATTCAAAATTTTGTACCGGACCTATCGTCCATTTCACCGTCGTTAGTTAGGCCGCGCGCGGACGCGTGTTTTGACACCTCACACGCGTGTCTAGCTGCAAAAAAGTGAAACTTTTACTATTATACCTACCACGAAATCTTCATACCCGATGCATGAAAACACACAAGTACTTAATTAGAATTTGAAATTTTGATCTCGGATTTCGACGCGGTTTTCGACGCTATCAACTTTAATTAGGCTCTGTCCTACCTTTTTATCGATCACAATCCATCTGTCTTCATAAAAAGTGCTAAAATGCAATTTTCGTAATTTTCAGTTTTAATTAATACAATAATCTCGTTTTTCTAAAATTCCTTGTATATAATTAGTTTCTGTTTTCGCTATAAATTACTTACCTGCCATACCTCGGGGCTGGACCGTGTAGCGCGTTCAGATCTGCCGGTTGGAGGGCCAAAATAATCGATTTTCGTATTTTCGTAGTACAAAATCACGTTTTTTTACCTTAAATTCAAAATTTTGTACCGGACCTATCGTCCATTTCACCGTCGTTAGTTAGGCCGCGCGCGGACGCGTGTTTTGACACCTCCCACGCGTGTCTAGCTGCAAAAAAGTGAAACTTTTACTATTATACCTACCACGAAATCTTCATACCCGATGCATGAAAACACACAAGTACTTAATTAGAATTTGAAATTTTGATCTCGGATTTCGACGCGGTTTTCGACGCTATCAACTTTAATTAGGCTCTGTCCTACCTTTTTATCGATCACAATCCATCTGTCTTCATAAAAAGTGCTAAAATGCAATTTTCGTAATTTTCAGTTTTAATTAATACAATAATCTCGTTTTTCTAAAATTCCTTGTATATAATTAGTTTCTGTTTTCGCTATAAATTACTTACCTGCCATACCTCGGGGCTGGACCGTGTAGCGCGTTCAGATCTGCCGGTTGGAGGGCCAAAATAATCGATTTTCGTATTTTCGTAGTACAAAATCACGTTTTTTTACCTTAAATTCAAAATTTTGTACCGGACCTATCGTCCATTTCACCGTCGTTAGTTAGGCCGCGCGCGGACGCGTGTTTTGACACCTCACACGCGTGTCTAGCTGCAAAAAAGTGAAACTTTTACTATTATACCTACCACGAAATCTTCATACCCGATGCATGAAAACACACAAGTACTTAATTAGAATTTGAAATTTTGATCTCGGATTTCGACGCGGTTTTCGACGCTATCAACTTTAATTAGGCTCTGTCCTACCTTTTTATCGATCACAATCCATCTGTCTTCATAAAAAGTGCTAAAATGCAATTTTCGTAATTTTCAGTTTTAATTAATACAATAATCTCGTTTTTCTAAAATTCCTTGTATATAATTAGTTTCTGTTTTCGCTATAAATTACTTACCTGCCATACCTCGGGGCTGGACCGTGTAGCGCGTTCAGATCTGCCGGTTGGAGGGCCATAATAATCGATTTTCGTATTTTCGTAGTACAAAATCACGTTTTTTTACCTTAAATTCAAAATTTTGTACCGGACCTATCGTCCATTTCACCGTCGTTAGTTAGGCCGCGCGCGGACGCGTGTTTTGACACCTCACACGCGTGTCTAGCTGCAAAAAAGTGAAACTTTTACTATTATACCTACCACGAAATCTTCATACCCGATGCATGAAAACACACAAGTACTTAATTAGAATTTGAAATTTTGATCTCGGATTTCGACGCGGTTTTCGACGCTATCAACTTTAATTAGGCTCTGTCCTACCTTTTTATCGATCACAATCCATCTGTCTTCATAAAAAGTGCTAAAATGCAATTTTCGTAATTTTCAGTTTTAATTAATACAATAATCTCGTTTTTCTAAAATTCCTTGTATATAATTAGTTTCTGTTTTCGCTATAAATTACTTACCTGCCATACCTCGGGGCTGGACCGTGTAGCGCGTTCAGATCTGCCGGTTGGAGGGCCAAAATAATCGATTTTCGTATTTTCGTAGTACAAAATCACGTTTTTTTACCTTAAATTCAAAATTTTGTACCGGACCTATCGTCCATTTCACCGTCGTTAGTTAGGCCGCGCGCGGACGCGTGTTTTGACACCTCACACGCGTGTCTAGCTGCAAAAAAGTGAAACTTTTACTATTATACCTACCACGAAATCTTCATACCCGATGCATGAAAACACACAAGTACTTAATTAGAATTTGAAATTTTGATCTCGGATTTCGACGCGGTTTTCGACGCTATCAACTTTAATTAGGCTCTGTCCTACCTTTTTATCGATCACAATCCATCTGTCTTCATAAAAAGTGCTAAAATGCAATTTTCGTAATTTTCAGTTTTAATTAATACAATAATCTCGTTTTTCTAAAATTCCTTGTATATAATTAGTTTCTGTTTTCGCTATAAATTACTTACCTGCCATACCTCGGGGCTGGACCGTGTAGCGCGTTCAGATCTGCCGGTTGGAGGGCCAAAATAATCGATTTTCGTATTTTCGTAGTACAAAATCACGTTTTTTTACCTTAAATTCAAAATTTTGTACCGGACCTATCGTCCATTTCACCGTCGTTAGTTAGGCCGCGCGCGGACGCGTGTTTTGACACCTCACACGCGTGTCTAGCTGCAAAAAAGTGAAACTTTTACTATTATACCTACCACGAAATCTTCATACCCGATGCATGAAAACACACAAGTACTTAATTAGAATTTGAAATTTTGATCTCGGATTTCGACGCGGTTTTCGACGCTATCAACTTTAATTAGGCTCTGTCCTACCTTTTTATCGATCACAATCCATCTGTCTTCATAAAAAGTGCTAAAATGCAATTTTCGTAATTTTCAGTTTTAATTAATACAATAATCTCGTTTTTCTAAAATTCCTTGTATATAATTAGTTTCTGTTTTCGCTATAAATTACTTACCTGCCATACCTCGGGGCTGGACCGTGTAGCGCGTTCAGATCTGCCGGTTGGAGGGCCAAAATAATCGATTTTCGTATTTTCGTAGTACAAAATCACGTTTTTTTACCTTAAATTCAAAATTTTGTACCGGACCTATCGTCCATTTCACCGTCGTTAGTTAGGCCGCGCGCGGACGCGTGTTTTGACACCTCACACGCGTGTCTAGCTGCAAAAAAGTGAAACTTTTACTATTATACCTACCACGAAATCTTCATACCCGATGCATGAAAACACACAAGTACTTAATTAGAATTTGAAATTTTGATCTCGGATTTCGACGCGGTTTTCGACGCTATCAACTTTAATTAGGCTCTGTCCTACCTTTTTATCGATCACAATCCATCTGTCTTCATAAAAAGTGCTAAAATGCAATTTTCGTAATTTTCAGTTTTAATTAATACAATAATCTCGTTTTTCTAAAATTCCTTGTATATAATTAGTTTCTGTTTTCGCTATAAATTACTTACCTGCCATACCTCGGGGCTGGACCGTGTAGCGCGTTCAGATCTGCCGGTTGGAGGGCCAAAATAATCGATTTTCGTATTTTCGTAGTACAAAATCACGTTTTTTTACCTTAAATTCAAAATTTTGTACCGGACCTATCGTCCATTTCACCGTCGTTAGTTAGGCCGCGCGCGGACGCGTGTTTTGACACCTCACACGCGTGTCTAGCTGCAAAAAAGTGAAACTTTTACTATTATACCTACCACGAAATCTTCATACCCGATGCATGAAAACACACAAGTACTTAATTAGAATTTGAAATTTTGATCTCGGATTTCGACGCGGTTTTCGACGCTATCAACTTTAATTAGGCTCTGTCCTACCTTTTTATCGATCACAATCCATCTGTCTTCATAAAAAGTGCTAAAATGCAATTTTCGTAATTTTCAGTTTTAATTAATACAATAATCTCGTTTTTCTAAAATTCCTTGTATATAATTAGTTTCTGTTTTCGCTATAAATTACTTACCTGCCATACCTCGGGGCTGGACCGTGTAGCGCGTTCAGATCTGCCGGTTGGAGGGCCAAAATAATCGATTTTCGTATTTTCGTAGTACAAAATCACGTTTTTTTACCTTAAATTCAAAATTTTGTACCGGACCTATCGTCCATTTCACCGTCGTTAGTTAGGCCGCGCGCGGACGCGTGTTTTGACACCTCACACGCGTGTCTAGCTGCAAAAAAGTGAAACTTTTACTATTATACCTACCACGAAATCTTCATACCCGATGCATGAAAACACACAAGTACTTAATTAGAATTTGAAATTTTGATCTCGGATTTCGACGCGGTTTTCGACGCTATCAACTTTAATTAGGCTCTGTCCTACCTTTTTATCGATCACAATCCATCTGTCTTCATAAAAAGTGCTAAAATGCAATTTTCGTAATTTTCAGTTTTAATTAATACAATAATCTCGTTTTTCTAAAATTCCTTGTATATAATTAGTTTCTGTTTTCGCTATAAATTACTTACCTGCCATACCTCGGGGCTGGACCGTGTAGCGCGTTCAGATCTGCCGGTTGGAGGGCCAAAATAATCGATTTTCGTATTTTCGTAGTACAAAATCACGTTTTTTTACCTTAAATTCAAAATTTTGTACCGGACCTATCGTCCATTTCACCGTCGTTAGTTAGGCCGCGCGCGGACGCGTGTTTTGACACCTCACACGCGTGTCTAGCTGCAAAAAAGTGAAACTTTTACTATTATACCTACCACGAAATCTTCATACCCGATGCATGAAAACACACAAGTACTTAATTAGAATTTGAAATTTTGATCTCGGATTTCGACGCGGTTTTCGACGCTATCAACTTTAATTAGGCTCTGTCCTACCTTTTTATCGATCACAATCCATCTGTCTTCATAAAAAGTGCTAAAATGCAATTTTCGTAATTTTCAGTTTTAATTAATACAATAATCTCGTTTTTCTAAAATTCCTTGTATATAATTAGTTTCTGTTTTCGCTATAAATTACTTACCTGCCATACCTCGGGGCTGGACCGTGTAGCGCGTTCAGATCTGCCGGTTGGAGGGCCAAAATAATCGATTTTCGTATTTTCGTAGTACAAAATCACGTTTTTTTACCTTAAATTCAAAATTTTGTACCGGACCTATCGTCCATTTCACCGTCGTTAGTTAGGCCGCGCGCGGACGCGTGTTTTGACACCTCACACGCGTGTCTAGCTGCAAAAAAGTGAAACTTTTACTATTATACCTACCACGAAATCTTCATACCCGATGCATGAAAACACACAAGTACTTAATTAGAATTTGAAATTTTGATCTCGGATTTCGACGCGGTTTTCGACGCTATCAACTTTAATTAGGCTCTGTCCTACCTTTTTATCGATCACAATGCATCTGTCTTCATAAAAAGTGCTAAAATGCAATTTTCGTAATTTTCAGTTTTAATTAATACAATAATCTCGTTTTTCTAAAATTCCTTGTATATAATTAGTTTCTGTTTTCGCTATAAATTACTTACCTGCCATACCTCGGGGCTGGACCGTGTAGCGCGTTCAGATCTGCCGGTTGGAGGGCCAAAATAATCGATTTTCGTATTTTCGTAGTACAAAATCACGTTTTTTTACCTTAAATTTTTACCTTAAATTCAAAATTTTGTACCGGACCTATCGTCCATTTCACCGTCGTTAGTTAGGCCGCGCGCGGACGCGTGTTTTGACACCTCACACGCGTGTCTAGCTGCAAAAAAGTGAAACTTTTACTATTATACCTACCACGAAATCTTCATACCCGATGCATGAAAACACACAAGTACTTAATTAGAATTTGAAATTTTGATCTCGGATTTCGACGCGGTTTTCGACGCTATCAACTTTAATTAGGCTCTGTCCTACCTTTTTATCGATCACAATCCATCTGTCTTCATAAAAAGTGCTAAAATGCAATTTTCGTAATTTTCAGTTTTAATTAATACAATAATCTCGTTTTTCTAAAATTCCTTGTATATAATTAGTTTCTGTTTTCGCTATAAATTACTTACCTGCCATACCTCGGGGCTGGACCGTGTAGCGCGTTCAGATCTGCCGGTTGGAGGGCCAAAATAATCGATTTTCGTATTTTCGTAGTACAAAATCACGTTTTTTTACCTTAAATTCAAAATTTTGTACCGGACCTATCGTCCATTTCACCGTCGTTAGTTAGGCCGCGCGCGGACGCGTGTTTTGACACCTCACACGCGTGTCTAGCTGCAAAAAAGTGAAACTTTTACTATTATACCTACCACGAAATCTTCATACCCGATGCATGAAAACACACAAGTACTTAATTAGAATTTGAAATTTTGATCTCGGATTTCGACGCGGTTTTCGACGCTATCAACTTTAATTAGGCTCTGTCCTACCTTTTTATCGATCACAATCCATCTGTCTTCATAAAAAGTGCTAAAATGCAATTTTCGTAATTTTCAGTTTTAATTAATACAATAATCTCGTTTTTCTAAAATTCCTTGTATATAATTAGTTTCTGTTTTCGCTATAAATTACTTACCTGCCATACCTCGGGGCTGGACCGTGTAGCGCGTTCAGATCTGCCGGTTGGAGGGCCAAAATAATCGATTTTCGTATTTTCGTAGTACAAAATCACGTTTTTTTACCTTAAATTCAAAATTTTGTACCGGACCTATCGTCCATTTCACCGTCGTTAGTTAGGCCGCGCGCGGACGCGTGTTTTGACACCTCACACGCGTGTCTAGCTGCAAAAAAGTGAAACTTTTACTATTATACCTACCACGAAATCTTCATACCCGATGCATGAAAACACACAAGTACTTAATTAGAATTTGAAATTTTGATCTCGGATTTCGACGCGGTTTTCGACGCTATCAACTTTAATTAGGCTCTGTCCTACCTTTTTATCGATCACAATCCATCTGTCTTCATAAAAAGTGCTAAAATGCAATTTTCGTAATTTTCAGTTTTAATTAATACAATAATCTCGTTTTTCTAAAATTCCTTGTATATAATTAGTTTCTGTTTTCGCTATAAATTACTTACCTGCCATACCTCGGGGCTGGACCGTGTAGCGCGTTCAGATCTGCCGGTTGGAGGGCCAAAATAATCGATTTTCGTATTTTCGTAGTACAAAATCACGTTTTTTTACCTTAAATTCAAAATTTTGTACCGGACCTATCGTCCATTTCACCGTCGTTAGTTAGGCCGCGCGCGGACGCGTGTTTTGACACCTCACACGCGTGTCTAGCTGCAAAAAAGTGAAACTTTTACTATTATACCTACCACGAAATCTTCATACCCGATGCATGAAAACACACAAGTACTTAATTAGAATTTGAAATTTTGATCTCGGATTTCGACGCGGTTTTCGACGCTATCAACTTTAATTAGGCTCTGTCCTACCTTTTTATCGATCACAATCCATCTGTCTTCATAAAAAGTGCTAAAATGCAATTTTCGTAATTTTCAGTTTTAATTAATACAATAATCTCGTTTTTCTAAAATTCCTTGTATATAATTAGTTTCTGTTTTCGCTATAAATTACTTACCTGCCATACCTCGGGGCTGGACCGTGTAGCGCGTTCAGATCTGCCGGTTGGAGGGCCAAAATAATCGATTTTCGTATTTTCGTAGTACAAAATCACGTTTTTTTACCTTAAATTCAAAATTTTGTACCGGACCTATCGTCCATTTCACCGTCGTTAGTTAGGCCGCGCGCGGACGCGTGTTTTGACACCTCACACGCGTGTCTAGCTGCAAAAAAGTGAAACTTTTACTATTATACCTACCACGAAATCTTCATACCCGATGCATGAAAACACACAAGTACTTAATTAGAATTTGAAATTTTGATCTCGGATTTCGACGCGGTTTTCGACGCTATCAACTTTAATTAGGCTCTGTCCTACCTTTTTATCGATCACAATCCATCTGTCTTCATAAAAAGTGCTAAAATGCAATTTTCGTAATTTTCAGTTTTAATTAATACAATAATCTCGTTTTTCTAAAATTCCTTGTATATAATTAGTTTCTGTTTTCGCTATAAATTACTTACCTGCCATACCTCGGGGCTGGACCGTGTAGCGCGTTCAGATCTGCCGGTTGGAGGGCCAAAATAATCGATTTTCGTATTTTCGTAGTACAAAATCACGTTTTTTTACCTTAAATTCAAAATTTTGTACCGGACCTATCGTCCATTTCACCGTCGTTAGTTAGGCCGCGCGCGGACGCGTGTTTTGACACCTCACACGCGTGTCTAGCTGCAAAAAAGTGAAACTTTTACTATTATACCTACCACGAAATCTTCATACCCGATGCATGAAAACACACAAGTACTTAATTAGAATTTGAAATTTTGATCTCGGATTTCGACGCGGTTTTCGACGCTATCAACTTTAATTAGGCTCTGTCCTACCTTTTTATCGATCACAATCCATCTGTCTTCATAAAAAGTGCTAAAATGCAATTTTCGTAATTTTCAGTTTTAATTAATACAATAATCTCGTTTTTCTAAAATTCCTTGTATATAATTAGTTTCTGTTTTCGCTATAAATTACTTACCTGCCATACCTCGGGGCTGGACCGTGTAGCGCGTTCAGATCTGCCGGTTGGAGGGCCAAAATAATCGATTTTCGTATTTTCGTAGTACAAAATCACGTTTTTTTACCTTAAATTCAAAATTTTGTACCGGACCTATCGTCCATTTCACCGTCGTTAGTTAGGCCACCGTAGGCATGGGCTTGCGGACGGCGAGTAATGGGTAGCTCGCTGTCCGGTAAGGACCAAGCCCAAGTCGACGGCGCGTTGTGTTCCACGCGCGCCTCAAAGAGATGTCAGCACAAAAAATGATGGGACCCGCAAGGGTCGATGCCTGCCAGGGGCGCGGGTTTGTTCGAAAGAGACACCACAGCCCCTGGCTTAAGGGCTACTGAAGGAACACGGGTGGGTTTTAGTCAGTAAAAGTCTGACACGCCCTCCTGCTCCACCCAGAGCGGGAGAAGTTATTTGATGATTTCCCACCCAAAAAAAAAAAAAAAAAAAAAAAAAAAAACCGAACCAAGTTTGCATAGGATCGTCATAACTTTGCTTCCAGGTGACGCATTTCGACGCTGTTTTCAGCTGAGTAATTCATATTTAGGCCACCCGAGACCGTCCGAGTGGAAATTGTGACGAAAACGCGAAAAAATTTTCTTTTCGCCCATAGACTTGGAAAATTCTCATAATTTTTATACTGGTTACATATTTAAATTTTTATTTCAAAATTCTTACATTAAAACACGTTCAAATTAGTTTCAATAGATACTTACCTGCCTTACCTGCATTCCGGTGCGCGTTACGCGAGTCCGAGACGTAAGGGGTAGACAGTATTCCTGGTTTTGTTCAAATTTTTGGTGAAAATTCACGTTTTTCATTGGAAAATCAAAATTTTTGTTCAGCATAATTTTCTGTGACACCGTAGTTGGCTAGCTCGCGCGGAGACGCGTCTTTCGATACCTCGCTCGTGCGCCTAGCGTATATAGCCACCTTAATACATAGAATTTCGATTTGTTCTATGTAATTTGTATGTATCAAAGTTTACCTAACCGAACCAAGTTTGCATAGGATCGTCATAACTTTGCTTCCAGGTGACGCATTTCGACGCTGTTTTCAGCTGAGTAATTCATATTTAGGCCACCCGAGACCGTCCGAGTGGAAATTGTGACGAAAACGCGAAAAAATTTTCTTTTCGCCCATAGACTTGGAAAATTCTCATAATTTTTATACTGGTTACATATTTAAATTTTTATTTCAAAATTCTTACATTAAAACACGTTCAAATTAGTTTCAATAGATACTTACCTGCCTTACCTGCATTCCGGTGCGCGTTACGCGAGTCCGAGACGTAAGGGGTAGACAGTATTCCTGGTTTTGTTCAAATTTTTGGTGAAAATTCACGTTTTTCATTGGAAAATCAAAATTTTTGTTCAGCATAATT
Source organism: Polymixis flavicincta (assembly GCA_949987655.1). Lineage (NCBI taxonomy): Eukaryota > Metazoa > Arthropoda > Insecta > Lepidoptera > Noctuidae > Polymixis > Polymixis flavicincta. The sequence goes on along the minus strand of CATLJQ010000029.1, from coordinate 40,902 downwards.
TTCTGTGACACCGTAGTTGGCTAGCTCGCGCGGAGACGCGTCTTTCGATACCTCGCTCGTGCGCCTAGCGTATATAGCCACCTTAATACATAGAATTTCGATTTGTTCTATGTAATTTGTATGTATCAAAGTTTACCTAACCGAACCAAGTTTGCATAGGATCGTCATAACTTTGCTTCCAGGTGACGCATTTCGACGCTGTTTTCAGCTGAGTAATTCATATTTAGGCCACCCGAGACCGTCCGAGTGGAAATTGTGACGAAAACGCGAAAAAATTTTCTTTTCGCCCATAGACTTGGAAAATTCTCATAATTTTTATACTGGTTACATATTTAAATTTTTATTTCAAAATTCTTACATTAAAACACGTTCAAATTAGTTTCAATAGATACTTACCTGCCTTACCTGCATTCCGGTGCGCGTTACGCGAGTCCGAGACGTAAGGGGTAGACAGTATTCCTGGTTTTGTTCAAATTTTTGGTGAAAATTCACGTTTTTCATTGGAAAATCAAAATTTTTGTTCAGCATAATTTTCTGTGACACCGTAGTTGGCTAGCTCGCGCGGAGACGCGTCTTTCGATACCTCGCTCGTGCGCCTAGCGTATATAGCCACCTTAATACATAGAATTTCGATTTGTTCTATGTAATTTGTATGTATCAAAGTTTACCTAACCGAACCAAGTTTGCATAGGATCGTCATAACTTTGCTTCCAGGTGACGCATTTCGACGCTGTTTTCAGCTGAGTAATTCATATTTAGGCCACCCGAGACCGTCCGAGTGGAAATTGTGACGAAAACGCGAAAAAATTTTCTTTTCGCCCATAGACTTGGAAAATTCTCATAATTTTTATACTGGTTACATATTTAAATTTTTATTTCAAAATTCTTACATTAAAACACGTTCAAATTAGTTTCAATAGATACTTACCTGCCTTACCTGCATTCCGGTGCGCGTTACGCGAGTCCGAGACGTAAGGGGTAGACAGTATTCCTGGTTTTGTTCAAATTTTTGGTGAAAATTCACGTTTTTCATTGGAAAATCAAAATTTTTGTTCAGCATAATTTTCTGTGACACCGTAGTTGGCTAGCTCGCGCGGAGACGCGTCTTTCGATACCTCGCTCGTGCGCCTAGCGTATATAGCCACCTTAATACATAGAATTTCGATTTGTTCTATGTAATTTGTATGTATCAAAGTTTACCTAACCGAACCAAGTTTGCATAGGATCGTCATAACTTTGCTTCCAGGTGACGCATTTCGACGCTGTTTTCAGCTGAGTAATTCATATTTAGGCCACCCGAGACCGTCCGAGTGGAAATTGTGACGAAAACGCGAAAAAATTTTCTTTTCGCCCATAGACTTGGAAAATTCTCATAATTTTTATACTGGTTACATATTTAAATTTTTATTTCAAAATTCTTACATTAAAACACGTTCAAATTAGTTTCAATAGATACTTACCTGCCTTACCTGCATTCCGGTGCGCGTTACGCGAGTCCGAGACGTAAGGGGTAGACAGTATTCCTGGTTTTGTTCAAATTTTTGGTGAAAATTCACGTTTTTCATTGGAAAATCAAAATTTTTGTTCAGCATAATTTTCTGTGACACCGTAGTTGGCTAGCTCGCGCGGAGACGCGTCTTTCGATACCTCGCTCGTGCGCCTAGCGTATATAGCCACCTTAATACATAGAATTTCGATTTGTTCTATGTAATTTGTATGTATCAAAGTTTACCTAACCGAACCAAGTTTGCATAGGATCGTCATAACTTTGCTTCCAGGTGACGCATTTCGACGCTGTTTTCAGCTGAGTAATTCATATTTAGGCCACCCGAGACCGTCCGAGTGGAAATTGTGACGAAAACGCGAAAAAATTTTCTTTTCGCCCATAGACTTGGAAAATACTCATAATTTTTATACTGGTTACATATTTAAATTTTTATTTCAAAATTCTTACATTAAAACACGTTCAAATTAGTTTCAATAGATACTTACCTGCCTTACCTGCATTCCGGTGCGCGTTACGCGAGTCCGAGACGTAAGGGGTAGACAGTATTCCTGGTTTTGTTCAAATTTTTGGTGAAAATTCACGTTTTTCATTGGAAAATCAAAATTTTTGTTCAGCATAATTTTCTGTGACACCGTAGTTGGCTAGCTCGCGCGGAGACGCGTCTTTCGATACCTCGCTCGTGCGCCTAGCGTATATAGCCACCTTAATACATAGAATTTCGATTTGTTCTATGTAATTTGTATGTATCAAAGTTTACCTAACCGAACCAAGTTTGCATAGGATCGTCATAACTTTGCTTCCAGGTGACGCATTTCGACGCTGTTTTCAGCTGAGTAATTCATATTTAGGCCACCCGAGACCGTCCGAGTGGAAATTGTGACGAAAACGCGAAAAAATTTTCTTTTCGCCCATAGACTTGGAAAATTCTCATAATTTTTATACTGGTTACATATTTAAATTTTTATTTCAAAATTCTTACATTAAAACACGTTCAAATTAGTTTCAATAGATACTTACCTGCCTTACCTGCATTCCGGTGCGCGTTACGCGAGTCCGAGACGTAAGGGGTAGACAGTATTCCTGGTTTTGTTCAAATTTTTGGTGAAAATTCACGTTTTTCATTGGAAAATCAAAATTTTTGTTCAGCATAATTTTCTGTGACACCGTAGTTGGCTAGCTCGCGCGGAGACGCGTCTTTCGATACCTCGCTCGTGCGCCTAGCGTATATAGCCACCTTAATACATAGAATTTCGATTTGTTCTATGTAATTTGTATGTATCAAAGTTTACCTAACCGAACCAAGTTTGCATAGGATCGTCATAACTTTGCTTCCAGGTGACGCATTTCGACGCTGTTTTCAGCTGAGTAATTCATATTTAGGCCACCCGAGACCGTCCGAGTGGAAATTGTGACGAAAACGCGAAAAAATTTTCTTTTCGCCCATAGACTTGGAAAATTCTCATAATTTTTATACTGGTTACATATTTAAATTTTTATTTCAAAATTCTTACATTAAAACACGTTCAAATTAGTTTCAATAGATACTTACCTGCCTTACCTGCATTCCGGTGCGCGTTACGCGAGTCCGAGACGTAAGGGGTAGACAGTATTCCTGGTTTTGTTCAAATTTTTGGTGAAAATTCACGTTTTTCATTGGAAAATCAAAATTTTTGTTCAGCATAATTTTCTGTGACACCGTAGTTGGCTAGCTCGCGCGGAGACGCGTCTTTCGATACCTCGCTCGTGCGCCTAGCGTATATAGCCACCTTAATACATAGAATTTCGATTTGTTCTATGTAATTTGTATGTATCAAAGTTTACCTAACCGAACCAAGTTTGCATAGGATCGTCATAACTTTGCTTCCAGGTGACGCATTTCGACGCTGTTTTCAGCTGAGTAATTCATATTTAGGCCACCCGAGACCGTCCGAGTGGAAATTGTGACGAAAACGCGAAAAAATTTTCTTTTCGCCCATAGACTTGGAAAATTCTCATAATTTTTATACTGGTTACATATTTAAATTTTTATTTCAAAATTCTTACATTAAAACACGTTCAAATTAGTTTCAATAGATACTTACCTGCCTTACCTGCATTCCGGTGCGCGTTACGCGAGTCCGAGACGTAAGGGGTAGACAGTATTCCTGGTTTTGTTCAAATTTTTGGTGAAAATTCACGTTTTTCATTGGAAAATCAAAATTTTTGTTCAGCATAATTTTCTGTGACACCGTAGTTGGCTAGCTCGCGCGGAGACGCGTCTTTCGATACCTCGCTCGTGCGCCTAGCGTATATAGCCACCTTAATACATAGAATTTCGATTTGTTCTATGTAATTTGTATGTATCAAAGTTTACCTAACCGAACCAAGTTTGCATAGGATCGTCATAACTTTGCTTCCAGGTGACGCATTTCGACGCTGTTTTCAGCTGAGTAATTCATATTTAGGCCACCCGAGACCGTCCGAGTGGAAATTGTGACGAAAACGCGAAAAAATTTTCTTTTCGCCCATAGACTTGGAAAATTCTCATAATTTTTATACTGGTTACATATTTAAATTTTTATTTCAAAATTCTTACATTAAAACACGTTCAAATTAGTTTCAATAGATACTTACCTGCCTTACCTGCATTCCGGTGCGCGTTACGCGAGTCCGAGACGTAAGGGGTAGACAGTATTCCTGGTTTTGTTCAAATTTTTGGTGAAAATTCACGTTTTTCATTGGAAAATCAAAATTTTTGTTCAGCATAATTTTCTGTGACACCGTAGTTGGCTAGCTCGCGCGGAGACGCGTCTTTCGATACCTCGCTCGTGCGCCTAGCGTATATAGCCACCTTAATACATAGAATTTCGATTTGTTCTATGTAATTTGTATGTATCAAAGTTTACCTAACCGAACCAAGTTTGCATAGGATCGTCATAACTTTGCTTCCAGGTGACGCATTTCGACGCTGTTTTCAGCTGAGTAATTCATATTTAGGCCACCCGAGACCGTCCGAGTGGAAATTGTGACGAAAACGCGAAAAAATTTTCTTTTCGCCCATAGACTTGGAAAATTCTCATAATTTTTATACTGGTTACATATTTAAATTTTTATTTCAAAATTCTTACATTAAAACACGTTCAAATTAGTTTCAATAGATACTTACCTGCCTTACCTGCATTCCGGTGCGCGTTACGCGAGTCCGAGACGTAAGGGGTAGACAGTATTCCTGGTTTTGTTCAAATTTTTGGTGAAAATTCACGTTTTTCATTGGAAAATCAAAATTTTTGTTCAGCATAATTTTCTGTGACACCGTAGTTGGCTAGCTCGCGCGGAGACGCGTCTTTCGATACCTCGCTCGTGCGCCTAGCGTATATAGCCACCTTAATACATAGAATTTCGATTTGTTCTATGTAATTTGTATGTATCAAAGTTTACCTAACCGAACCAAGTTTGCATAGGATCGTCATAACTTTGCTTCCAGGTGACGCATTTCGACGCTGTTTTCAGCTGAGTAATTCATATTTAGGCCACCCGAGACCGTCCGAGTGGAAATTGTGACGAAAACGCGAAAAAATTTTCTTTTCGCCCATAGACTTGGAAAATTCTCATAATTTTTATACTGGTTACATATTTAAATTTTTATTTCAAAATTCTTACATTAAAACACGTTCAAATTAGTTTCAATAGATACTTACCTGCCTTACCTGCATTCCGGTGCGCGTTACGCGAGTCCGAGACGTAAGGGGTAGACAGTATTCCTGGTTTTGTTCAAATTTTTGGTGAAAATTCACGTTTTTCATTGGAAAATCAAAATTTTTGTTCAGCATAATTTTCTGTGACACCGTAGTTGGCTAGCTCGCGCGGAGACGCGTCTTTCGATACCTCGCTCGTGCGCCTAGCGTATATAGCCACCTTAATACATAGAATTTCGATTTGTTCTATGTAATTTGTATGTATCAAAGTTTACCTAACCGAACCAAGTTTGCATAGGATCGTCATAACTTTGCTTCCAGGTGACGCATTTCGACGCTGTTTTCAGCTGAGTAATTCATATTTAGGCCACCCGAGACCGTCCGAGTGGAAATTGTGACGAAAACGCGAAAAAATTTTCTTTTCGCCCATAGACTTGGAAAATTCTCATAATTTTTATACTGGTTACATATTTAAATTTTTATTTCAAAATTCTTACATTAAAACACGTTCAAATTAGTTTCAATAGATACTTACCTGCCTTACCTGCATTCCGGTGCGCGTTACGCGAGTCCGAGACGTAAGGGGTAGACAGTATTCCTGGTTTTGTTCAAATTTTTGGTGAAAATTCACGTTTTTCATTGGAAAATCAAAATTTTTGTTCAGCATAATTTTCTGTGACACCGTAGTTGGCTAGCTCGCGCGGAGACGCGTCTTTCGATACCTCGCTCGTGCGCCTAGCGTATATAGCCACCTTAATACATAGAATTTCGATTTGTTCTATGTAATTTGTATGTATCAAAGTTTACCTAACCGAACCAAGTTTGCATAGGATCGTCATAACTTTGCTTCCAGGTGACGCATTTCGACGCTGTTTTCAGCTGAGTAATTCATATTTAGGCCACCCGAGACCGTCCGAGTGGAAATTGTGACGAAAACGCGAAAAAATTTTCTTTTCGCCCATAGACTTGGAAAATTCTCATAATTTTTATACTGGTTACATATTTAAATTTTTATTTCAAAATTCTTACATTAAAACACGTTCAAATTAGTTTCAATAGATACTTACCTGCCTTACCTGCATTCCGGTGCGCGTTACGCGAGTCCGAGACGTAAGGGGTAGACAGTATTCCTGGTTTTGTTCAAATTTTTGGTGAAAATTCACGTTTTTCATTGGAAAATCAAAATTTTTGTTCAGCATAATTTTCTGTGACACCGTAGTTGGCTAGCTCGCGCGGAGACGCGTCTTTCGATACCTCGCTCGTGCGCCTAGCGTATATAGCCACCTTAATACATAGAATTTCGATTTGTTCTATGTAATTTGTATGTATCAAAGTTTACCTAACCGAACCAAGTTTGCATAGGATCGTCATAACTTTGCTTCCAGGTGACGCATTTCGACGCTGTTTTCAGCTGAGTAATTCATATTTAGGCCACCCGAGACCGTCCGAGTGGAAATTGTGACGAAAACGCGAAAAAATTTTCTTTTCGCCCATAGACTTGGAAAATTCTCATAATTTTTATACTGGTTACATATTTAAATTTTTATTTCAAAATTCTTACATTAAAACACGTTCAAATTAGTTTCAATAGATACTTACCTGCCTTACCTGCATTCCGGTGCGCGTTACGCGAGTCCGAGACGTAAGGGGTAGACAGTATTCCTGGTTTTGTTCAAATTTTTGGTGAAAATTCACGTTTTTCATTGGAAAATCAAAATTTTTGTTCAGCATAATTTTCTGTGACACCGTAGTTGGCTAGCTCGCGCGGAGACGCGTCTTTCGATACCTCGCTCGTGCGCCTAGCGTATATAGCCACCTTAATACATAGAATTTCGATTTGTTCTATGTAATTTGTATGTATCAAAGTTTACCTAACCGAACCAAGTTTGCATAGGATCGTCATAACTTTGCTTCCAGGTGACGCATTTCGACGCTGTTTTCAGCTGAGTAATTCATATTTAGGCCACCCGAGACCGTCCGAGTGGAAATTGTGACGAAAACGCGAAAAAATTTTCTTTTCGCCCATAGACTTGGAAAATTCTCATAATTTTTATACTGGTTACATATTTAAATTTTTATTTCAAAATTCTTACATTAAAACACGTTCAAATTAGTTTCAATAGATACTTACCTGCCTTACCTGCATTCCGGTGCGCGTTACGCGAGTCCGAGACGTAAGGGGTAGACAGTATTCCTGGTTTTGTTCAAATTTTTGGTGAAAATTCACGTTTTTCATTGGAAAATCAAAATTTTTGTTCAGCATAATTTTCTGTGACACCGTAGTTGGCTAGCTCGCGCGGAGACGCGTCTTTCGATACCTCGCTCGTGCGCCTAGCGTATATAGCCACCTTAATACATAGAATTTCGATTTGTTCTATGTAATTTGTATGTATCAAAGTTTACCTAACCGAACCAAGTTTGCATAGGATCGTCATAACTTTGCTTCCAGGTGACGCATTTCGACGCTGTTTTCAGCTGAGTAATTCATATTTAGGCCACCCGAGACCGTCCGAGTGGAAATTGTGACGAAAACGCGAAAAAATTTTCTTTTCGCCCATAGACTTGGAAAATTCTCATAATTTTTATACTGGTTACATATTTAAATTTTTATTTCAAAATTCTTACATTAAAACACGTTCAAATTAGTTTCAATAGATACTTACCTGCCTTACCTGCATTCCGGTGCGCGTTACGCGAGTCCGAGACGTAAGGGGTAGACAGTATTCCTGGTTTTGTTCAAATTTTTGGTGAAAATTCACGTTTTTCATTGGAAAATCAAAATTTTTGTTCAGCATAATTTTCTGTGACACCGTAGTTGGCTAGCTCGCGCGGAGACGCGTCTTTCGATACCTCGCTCGTGCGCCTAGCGTATATAGCCACCTTAATACATAGAATTTCGATTTGTTCTATGTAATTTGTATGTATCAAAGTTTACCTAACCGAACCAAGTTTGCATAGGATCGTCATAACTTTGCTTCCAGGTGACGCATTTCGACGCTGTTTTCAGCTGAGTAATTCATATTTAGGCCACCCGAGACCGTCCGAGTGGAAATTGTGACGAAAACGCGAAAAAATTTTCTTTTCGCCCATAGACTTGGAAAATTCTCATAATTTTTATACTGGTTACATATTTAAATTTTTATTTCAAAATTCTTACATTAAAACACGTTCAAATTAGTTTCAATAGATACTTACCTGCCTTACCTGCATTCCGGTGCGCGTTACGCGAGTCCGAGACGTAAGGGGTAGACAGTATTCCTGGTTTTGTTCAAATTTTTGGTGAAAATTCACGTTTTTCATTGGAAAATCAAAATTTTTGTTCAGCATAATTTTCTGTGACACCGTAGTTGGCTAGCTCGCGCGGAGACGCGTCTTTCGATACCTCGCTCGTGCGCCTAGCGTATATAGCCACCTTAATACATAGAATTTCGATTTGTTCTATGTAATTTGTATGTATCAAAGTTTACCTAACCGAACCAAGTTTGCATAGGATCGTCATAACTTTGCTTCCAGGTGACGCATTTCGACGCTGTTTTCAGCTGAGTAATTCATATTTAGGCCACCCGAGACCGTCCGAGTGGAAATTGTGACGAAAACGCGAAAAAATTTTCTTTTCGCCCATAGACTTGGAAAATTCTCATAATTTTTATACTGGTTACATATTTAAATTTTTATTTCAAAATTCTTACATTAAAACACGTTCAAATTAGTTTCAATAGATACTTACCTGCCTTACCTGCATTCCGGTGCGCGTTACGCGAGTCCGAGACGTAAGGGGTAGACAGTATTCCTGGTTTTGTTCAAATTTTTGGTGAAAATTCACGTTTTTCATTGGAAAATCAAAATTTTTGTTCAGCATAATTTTCTGTGACACCGTAGTTGGCTAGCTCGCGCGGAGACGCGTCTTTCGATACCTCGCTCGTGCGCCTAGCGTATATAGCCACCTTAATACATAGAATTTCGATTTGTTCTATGTAATTTGTATGTATCAAAGTTTACCTAACCGAACCAAGTTTGCATAGGATCGTCATAACTTTGCTTCCAGGTGACGCATTTCGACGCTGTTTTCAGCTGAGTAATTCATATTTAGGCCACCCGAGACCGTCCGAGTGGAAATTGTGACGAAAACGCGAAAAAATTTTCTTTTCGCCCATAGACTTGGAAAATTCTCATAATTTTTATACTGGTTACATATTTAAATTTTTATTTCAAAATTCTTACATTAAAACACGTTCAAATTAGTTTCAATAGATACTTACCTGCCTTACCTGCATTCCGGTGCGCGTTACGCGAGTCCGAGACGTAAGGGGTAGACAGTATTCCTGGTTTTGTTCAAATTTTTGGTGAAAATTCACGTTTTTCATTGGAAAATCAAAATTTTTGTTCAGCATAATTTTCTGTGACACCGTAGTTGGCTAGCTCGCGCGGAGACGCGTCTTTCGATACCTCGCTCGTGCGCCTAGCGTATATAGCCACCTTAATACATAGAATTTCGATTTGTTCTATGTAATTTGTATGTATCAAAGTTTACCTAACCGAACCAAGTTTGCATAGGATCGTCATAACTTTGCTTCCAGGTGACGCATTTCGACGCTGTTTTCAGCTGAGTAATTCATATTTAGGCCACCCGAGACCGTCCGAGTGGAAATTGTGACGAAAACGCGAAAAAATTTTCTTTTCGCCCATAGACTTGGAAAATTCTCATAATTTTTATACTGGTTACATATTTAAATTTTTATTTCAAAATTCTTACATTAAAACACGTTCAAATTAGTTTCAATAGATACTTACCTGCCTTACCTGCATTCCGGTGCGCGTTACGCGAGTCCGAGACGTAAGGGGTAGACAGTATTCCTGGTTTTGTTCAAATTTTTGGTGAAAATTCACGTTTTTCATTGGAAAATCAAAATTTTTGTTCAGCATAATTTTCTGTGACACCGTAGTTGGCTAGCTCGCGCGGAGACGCGTCTTTCGATACCTCGCTCGTGCGCCTAGCGTATATAGCCACCTTAATACATAGAATTTCGATTTGTTCTATGTAATTTGTATGTATCAAAGTTTACCTAACCGAACCAAGTTTGCATAGGATCGTCATAACTTTGCTTCCAGGTGACGCATTTCGACGCTGTTTTCAGCTGAGTAATTCATATTTAGGCCACCCGAGACCGTCCGAGTGGAAATTGTGACGAAAACGCGAAAAAATTTTCTTTTCGCCCATAGACTTGGAAAATTCTCATAATTTTTATACTGGTTACATATTTAAATTTTTATTTCAAAATTCTTACATTAAAACACGTTCAAATTAGTTTCAATAGATACTTACCTGCCTTACCTGCATTCCGGTGCGCGTTACGCGAGTCCGAGACGTAAGGGGTAGACAGTATTCCTGGTTTTGTTCAAATTTTTGGTGAAAATTCACGTTTTTCATTGGAAAATCAAAATTTTTGTTCAGCATAATTTTCTGTGACACCGTAGTTGGCTAGCTCGCGCGGAGACGCGTCTTTCGATACCTCGCTCGTGCGCCTAGCGTATATAGCCACCTTAATACATAGAATTTCGATTTGTTCTATGTAATTTGTATGTATCAAAGTTTACCTAACCGAACCAAGTTTGCATAGGATCGTCATAACTTTGCTTCCAGGTGACGCATTTCGACGCTGTTTTCAGCTGAGTAATTCATATTTAGGCCACCCGAGACCGTCCGAGTGGAAATTGTGACGAAAACGCGAAAAAATTTTCTTTTCGCCCATAGACTTGGAAAATTCTCATAATTTTTATACTGGTTACATATTTAAATTTTTATTTCAAAATTCTTACATTAAAACACGTTCAAATTAGTTTCAATAGATACTTACCTGCCTTACCTGCATTCCGGTGCGCGTTACGCGAGTCCGAGACGTAAGGGGTAGACAGTATTCCTGGTTTTGTTCAAATTTTTGGTGAAAATTCACGTTTTTCATTGGAAAATCAAAATTTTTGTTCAGCATAATTTTCTGTGACACCGTAGTTGGCTAGCTCGCGCGGAGACGCGTCTTTCGATACCTCGCTCGTGCGCCTAGCGTATATAGCCACCTTAATACATAGAATTTCGATTTGTTCTATGTAATTTGTATGTATCAAAGTTTACCTAACCGAACCAAGTTTGCATAGGATCGTCATAACTTTGCTTCCAGGTGACGCATTTCGACGCTGTTTTCAGCTGAGTAATTCATATTTAGGCCACCCGAGACCGTCCGAGTGGAAATTGTGACGAAAACGCGAAAAAATTTTCTTTTCGCCCATAGACTTGGAAAATTCTCATAATTTTTATACTGGTTACATATTTAAATTTTTATTTCAAAATTCTTACATTAAAACACGTTCAAATTAGTTTCAATAGATACTTACCTGCCTTACCTGCATTCCGGTGCGCGTTACGCGAGTCCGAGACGTAAGGGGTAGACAGTATTCCTGGTTTTGTTCAAATTTTTGGTGAAAATTCACGTTTTTCATTGGAAAATCAAAATTTTTGTTCAGCATAATTTTCTGTGACACCGTAGTTGGCTAGCTCGCGCGGAGACGCGTCTTTCGATACCTCGCTCGTGCGCCTAGCGTATATAGCCACCTTAATACATAGAATTTCGATTTGTTCTATGTAATTTGTATGTATCAAAGTTTACCTAACCGAACCAAGTTTGCATAGGATCGTCATAACTTTGCTTCCAGGTGACGCATTTCGACGCTGTTTTCAGCTGAGTAATTCATATTTAGGCCACCCGAGACCGTCCGAGTGGAAATTGTGACGAAAACGCGAAAAAATTTTCTTTTCGCCCATAGACTTGGAAAATTCTCATAATTTTTATACTGGTTACATATTTAAATTTTTATTTCAAAATTCTTACATTAAAACACGTTCAAATTAGTTTCAATAGATACTTACCTGCCTTACCTGCATTCCGGTGCGCGTTACGCGAGTCCGAGACGTAAGGGGTAGACAGTATTCCTGGTTTTGTTCAAATTTTTGGTGAAAATTCACGTTTTTCATTGGAAAATCAAAATTTTTGTTCAGCATAATTTTCTGTGACACCGTAGTTGGCTAGCTCGCGCGGAGACGCGTCTTTCGATACCTCGCTCGTGCGCCTAGCGTATATAGCCACCTTAATACATAGAATTTCGATTTGTTCTATGTAATTTGTATGTATCAAAGTTTACCTAACCGAACCAAGTTTGCATAGGATCGTCATAACTTTGCTTCCAGGTGACGCATTTCGACGCTGTTTTCAGCTGAGTAATTCATATTTAGGCCACCCGAGACCGTCCGAGTGGAAATTGTGACGAAAACGCGAAAAAATTTTCTTTTCGCCCATAGACTTGGAAAATTCTCATAATTTTTATACTGGTTACATATTTAAATTTTTATTTCAAAATTCTTACATTAAAACACGTTCAAATTAGTTTCAATAGATACTTACCTGCCTTACCTGCATTCCGGTGCGCGTTACGCGAGTCCGAGACGTAAGGGGTAGACAGTATTCCTGGTTTTGTTCAAATTTTTGGTGAAAATTCACGTTTTTCATTGGAAAATCAAAATTTTTGTTCAGCATAATTTTCTGTGACACCGTAGTTGGCTAGCTCGCGCGGAGACGCGTCTTTCGATACCTCGCTCGTGCGCCTAGCGTATATAGCCACCTTAATACATAGAATTTCGATTTGTTCTATGTAATTTGTATGTATCAAAGTTTACCTAACCGAACCAAGTTTGCATAGGATCGTCATAACTTTGCTTCCAGGTGACGCATTTCGACGCTGTTTTCAGCTGAGTAATTCATATTTAGGCCACCCGAGACCGTCCGAGTGGAAATTGTGACGAAAACGCGAAAAAATTTTCTTTTCGCCCATAGACTTGGAAAATTCTCATAATTTTTATACTGGTTACATATTTAAATTTTTATTTCAAAATTCTTACATTAAAACACGTTCAAATTAGTTTCAATAGATACTTACCTGCCTTACCTGCATTCCGGTGCGCGTTACGCGAGTCCGAGACGTAAGGGGTAGACAGTATTCCTGGTTTTGTTCAAATTTTTGGTGAAAATTCACGTTTTTCATTGGAAAATCAAAATTTTTGTTCAGCATAATTTTCTGTGACACCGTAGTTGGCTAGCTCGCGCGGAGACGCGTCTTTCGATACCTCGCTCGTGCGCCTAGCGTATATAGCCACCTTAATACATAGAATTTCGATTTGTTCTATGTAATTTGTATGTATCAAAGTTTACCTAACCGAACCAAGTTTGCATAGGATCGTCATAACTTTGCTTCCAGGTGACGCATTTCGACGCTGTTTTCAGCTGAGTAATTCATATTTAGGCCACCCGAGACCGTCCGAGTGGAAATTGTGACGAAAACGCGAAAAAATTTTCTTTTCGCCCATAGACTTGGAAAATTCTCATAATTTTTATACTGGTTACATATTTAAATTTTTATTTCAAAATTCTTACATTAAAACACGTTCAAATTAGTTTCAATAGATACTTACCTGCCTTACCTGCATTCCGGTGCGCGTTACGCGAGTCCGAGACGTAAGGGGTAGACAGTATTCCTGGTTTTGTTCAAATTTTTGGTGAAAATTCACGTTTTTCATTGGAAAATCAAAATTTTTGTTCAGCATAATTTTCTGTGACACCGTAGTTGGCTAGCTCGCGCGGAGACGCGTCTTTCGATACCTCGCTCGTGCGCCTAGCGTATATAGCCACCTTAATACATAGAATTTCGATTTGTTCTATGTAATTTGTATGTATCAAAGTTTACCTAACCGAACCAAGTTTGCATAGGATCGTCATAACTTTGCTTCCAGGTGACGCATTTCGACGCTGTTTTCAGCTGAGTAATTCATATTTAGGCCACCCGAGACCGTCCGAGTGGAAATTGTGACGAAAACGCGAAAAAATTTTCTTTTCGCCCATAGACTTGGAAAATTCTCATAATTTTTATACTGGTTACATATTTAAATTTTTATTTCAAAATTCTTACATTAAAACACGTTCAAATTAGTTTCAATAGATACTTACCTGCCTTACCTGCATTCCGGTGCGCGTTACGCGAGTCCGAGACGTAAGGGGTAGACAGTATTCCTGGTTTTGTTCAAATTTTTGGTGAAAATTCACGTTTTTCATTGGAAAATCAAAATTTTTGTTCAGCATAATTTTCTGTGACACCGTAGTTGGCTAGCTCGCGCGGAGACGCGTCTTTCGATACCTCGCTCGTGCGCCTAGCGTATATAGCCACCTTAATACATAGAATTTCGATTTGTTCTATGTAATTTGTATGTATCAAAGTTTACCTAACCGAACCAAGTTTGCATAGGATCGTCATAACTTTGCTTCCAGGTGACGCATTTCGACGCTGTTTTCAGCTGAGTAATTCATATTTAGGCCACCCGAGACCGTCCGAGTGGAAATTGTGACGAAAACGCGAAAAAATTTTCTTTTCGCCCATAGACTTGGAAAATTCTCATAATTTTTATACTGGTTACATATTTAAATTTTTATTTCAAAATTCTTACATTAAAACACGTTCAAATTAGTTTCAATAGATACTTACCTGCCTTACCTGCATTCCGGTGCGCGTTACGCGAGTCCGAGACGTAAGGGGTAGACAGTATTCCTGGTTTTGTTCAAATTTTTGGTGAAAATTCACGTTTTTCATTGGAAAATCAAAATTTTTGTTCAGCATAATTTTCTGTGACACCGTAGTTGGCTAGCTCGCGCGGAGACGCGTCTTTCGATACCTCGCTCGTGCGCCTAGCGTATATAGCCACCTTAATACATAGAATTTCGATTTGTTCTATGTAATTTGTATGTATCAAAGTTTACCTAACCGAACCAAGTTTGCATAGGATCGTCATAACTTTGCTTCCAGGTGACGCATTTCGACGCTGTTTTCAGCTGAGTAATTCATATTTAGGCCACCCGAGACCGTCCGAGTGGAAATTGTGACGAAAACGCGAAAAAATTTTCTTTTCGCCCATAGACTTGGAAAATTCTCATAATTTTTATACTGGTTACATATTTAAATTTTTATTTCAAAATTCTTACATTAAAACACGTTCAAATTAGTTTCAATAGATACTTACCTGCCTTACCTGCATTCCGGTGCGCGTTACGCGAGTCCGAGACGTAAGGGGTAGACAGTATTCCTGGTTTTGTTCAAATTTTTGGTGAAAATTCACGTTTTTCATTGGAAAATCAAAATTTTTGTTCAGCATAATTTTCTGTGACACCGTAGTTGGCTAGCTCGCGCGGAGACGCGTCTTTCGATACCTCGCTCGTGCGCCTAGCGTATATAGCCACCTTAATACATAGAATTTCGATTTGTTCTATGTAATTTGTATGTATCAAAGTTTACCTAACCGAACCAAGTTTGCATAGGATCGTCATAACTTTGCTTCCAGGTGACGCATTTCGACGCTGTTTTCAGCTGAGTAATTCATATTTAGGCCACCCGAGACCGTCCGAGTGGAAATTGTGACGAAAACGCGAAAAAATTTTCTTTTCGCCCATAGACTTGGAAAATTCTCATAATTTTTATACTGGTTACATATTTAAATTTTTATTTCAAAATTCTTACATTAAAACACGTTCAAATTAGTTTCAATAGATACTTACCTGCCTTACCTGCATTCCGGTGCGCGTTACGCGAGTCCGAGACGTAAGGGGTAGACAGTATTCCTGGTTTTGTTCAAATTTTTGGTGAAAATTCACGTTTTTCATTGGAAAATCAAAATTTTTGTTCAGCATAATTTTCTGTGACACCGTAGTTGGCTAGCTCGCGCGGAGACGCGTCTTTCGATACCTCGCTCGTGCGCCTAGCGTATATAGCCACCTTAATACATAGAATTTCGATTTGTTCTATGTAATTTGTATGTATCAAAGTTTACCTAACCGAACCAAGTTTGCATAGGATCGTCATAACTTTGCTTCCAGGTGACGCATTTCGACGCTGTTTTCAGCTGAGTAATTCATATTTAGGCCACCCGAGACCGTCCGAGTGGAAATTGTGACGAAAACGCGAAAAAATTTTCTTTTCGCCCATAGACTTGGAAAATTCTCATAATTTTTATACTGGTTACATATTTAAATTTTTATTTCAAAATTCTTACATTAAAACACGTTCAAATTAGTTTCAATAGATACTTACCTGCCTTACCTGCATTCCGGTGCGCGTTACGCGAGTCCGAGACGTAAGGGGTAGACAGTATTCCTGGTTTTGTTCAAATTTTTGGTGAAAATTCACGTTTTTCATTGGAAAATCAAAATTTTTGTTCAGCATAATTTTCTGTGACACCGTAGTTGGCTAGCTCGCGCGGAGACGCGTCTTTCGATACCTCGCTCGTGCGCCTAGCGTATATAGCCACCTTAATACATAGAATTTCGATTTGTTCTATGTAATTTGTATGTATCAAAGTTTACCTAACCGAACCAAGTTTGCATAGGATCGTCATAACTTTGCTTCCAGGTGACGCATTTCGACGCTGTTTTCAGCTGAGTAATTCATATTTAGGCCACCCGAGACCGTCCGAGTGGAAATTGTGACGAAAACGCGAAAAAATTTTCTTTTCGCCCATAGACTTGGAAAATTCTCATAATTTTTATACTGGTTACATATTTAAATTTTTATTTCAAAATTCTTACATTAAAACACGTTCAAATTAGTTTCAATAGATACTTACCTGCCTTACCTGCATTCCGGTGCGCGTTACGCGAGTCCGAGACGTAAGGGGTAGACAGTATTCCTGGTTTTGTTCAAATTTTTGGTGAAAATTCACGTTTTTCATTGGAAAATCAAAATTTTTGTTCAGCATAATTTTCTGTGACACCGTAGTTGGCTAGCTCGCGCGGAGACGCGTCTTTCGATACCTCGCTCGTGCGCCTAGCGTATATAGCCACCTTAATACATAGAATTTCGATTTGTTCTATGTAATTTGTATGTATCAAAGTTTACCTAACCGAACCAAGTTTGCATAGGATCGTCATAACTTTGCTTCCAGGTGACGCATTTCGACGCTGTTTTCAGCTGAGTAATTCATATTTAGGCCACCCGAGACCGTCCGAGTGGAAATTGTGACGAAAACGCGAAAAAATTTTCTTTTCGCCCATAGACTTGGAAAATTCTCATAATTTTTATACTGGTTACATATTTAAATTTTTATTTCAAAATTCTTACATTAAAACACGTTCAAATTAGTTTCAATAGATACTTACCTGCCTTACCTGCATTCCGGTGCGCGTTACGCGAGTCCGAGACGTAAGGGGTAGACAGTATTCCTGGTTTTGTTCAAATTTTTGGTGAAAATTCACGTTTTTCATTGGAAAATCAAAATTTTTGTTCAGCATAATTTTCTGTGACACCGTAGTTGGCTAGCTCGCGCGGAGACGCGTCTTTCGATACCTCGCTCGTGCGCCTAGCGTATATAGCCACCTTAATACATAGAATTTCGATTTGTTCTATGTAATTTGTATGTATCAAAGTTTACCTAACCGAACCAAGTTTGCATAGGATCGTCATAACTTTGCTTCCAGGTGACGCATTTCGACGCTGTTTTCAGCTGAGTAATTCATATTTAGGCCACCCGAGACCGTCCGAGTGGAAATTGTGACGAAAACGCGAAAAAATTTTCTTTTCGCCCATAGACTTGGAAAATTCTCATAATTTTTATACTGGTTACATATTTAAATTTTTATTTCAAAATTCTTACATTAAAACACGTTCAAATTAGTTTCAATAGATACTTACCTGCCTTACCTGCATTCCGGTGCGCGTTACGCGAGTCCGAGACGTAAGGGGTAGACAGTATTCCTGGTTTTGTTCAAATTTTTGGTGAAAATTCACGTTTTTCATTGGAAAATCAAAATTTTTGTTCAGCATAATTTTCTGTGACACCGTAGTTGGCTAGCTCGCGCGGAGACGCGTCTTTCGATACCTCGCTCGTGCGCCTAGCGTATATAGCCACCTTAATACATAGAATTTCGATTTGTTCTATGTAATTTGTATGTATCAAAGTTTACCTAACCGAACCAAGTTTGGGGTGCTTGGACAGGAAACCTCCCCGTGTGCCCGTGGGCTGGAGTTTCCCTTGGATACGTCTGGGGGAAAGGCCAGTCTCCGGGACGGTGCACCCTGGGATGCGGGCAATATCCCCCATTGGGTACTGTGTGCCTAATGGGTGTCGTTGCCCGTATGCCAATATCCTGTCGGCGGGACGCTCCAACGCGTGTATCTCTGCGCTCATGCAGAGACGCACAGCGGCGG
This sequence comes from Polymixis flavicincta, assembly GCA_949987655.1. NCBI lineage: Eukaryota > Metazoa > Arthropoda > Insecta > Lepidoptera > Noctuidae > Polymixis > Polymixis flavicincta. The sequence goes on along the minus strand of CATLJQ010000029.1, from coordinate 22,434 downwards.
AGCAAGAGCGGGCTCGGTGTGCACTCACCCTGCCACCGGGCAGGCAAGAAGGAGTGCTCTCCTTCTACCACCGTTATTCTCGTAGCCCCGAAGATTGTCACGGTCATGTCTCTGACTTTTGACGGGGGTCGAGGGCCTTGGCTTAACCGCCCGGGCCGCGAGGAAGAAATCCTCTATAAAAAATTACCCCAAACCTCCAAGCGGCGGCGCACCGTGAGGGAGGTTGCAAGCTTGACTAATGGGTAGCTTAATTAGTCTCTAGTGCGAACCACTAATTTTGAGTCAATACACAAAGTTCAATACTCGTGGGAACAAAAATGGAAAAATCATTATCAAAACCAAAAAACGTAGAGGAAGGGAGTGATGCGGGGTCGGAGTCCGACACCGCATCGAGCGCGAAGGGCTCTGTGAAGGGCCCGGAGCATGCGGCGGTGGGCGCTTCGAGGAGGACAGAGTTCCTCAAGAAGCGCCCCAAACCGAGGGATGGCCGGGGGTCGTCCTCGGATGGCGGTGTGGCCTCGAACCCAAAGCTTGGGAAGGTCTGCCGGAGCGGTGGGGTCCGGTTAGGCAGAGGCTTAACCTTGAAGGATCCCGCCGATCCGAGTGTCGAGGCGGACCAGCGATCCGAGGCGTTGGCCACGGAGGAGCGGCTCTCGGGTGGGACCAGCAGCAGGGCCCTCTCGGAGACGTCTGAGGACGAGCCAGATGCTGCTGGCGGCTCCAACGAGGAGCGAATGGCCAGGCTCGCGGAGGTTGTGGCTGCTGCAGTCAAGGGGGTGGCCTTGAAGAGGATTCAGGCCTCTAAAGGCAAGGCCATCACAGCAGCCATAGCCTCCATTATGGCGGCAGCGGAGGACCTGCACACTGGACCTCCGACGGACAACATGTCCGAAATGCGGGCGGAGGTCGCCCGCTTGGCAGCCGCCATGGAGCTTCTCCGAAAGGAAAATGAGGAGCTCCGAGCGGACCTGGCCGTGCTCCGAGGAGCTGGCCCGAGGGTGGAGCCTCAGAAGGGGGCGCGGCATGGTCCCGGGGGTGGATCCGTGCCTGAGAAGGAAGACCGGGTGCTGACTCTGGTGCGGCAGGAGCTGGCTGCCTTCCAGAGTCGGTTTTCCGCCCTGGAGGCCATAGTCCTTCGCCCCCCACTGGCGGCGAGCCAGCCGGCCTCGGGCCAGCCAAAGCAAACGCAGAAGGCGGCCACGTATGCCACCGCCACGACTGCCATGGCCAAGTCGGCACCGCAGTCGGGTCGGACCCCGGCGAAACCGGTGCCGCCCAAGGCCAAGCCCAAGAAGGGTGGGGTGGCTGCTCAGGCGGCTTCGCCCCCAGCGGTGGTGCCAGGACGGTCAGCCCCGCCTCCCCCATCTCCCGCGGCTGACGCCGAATGGGAAGTAGCCGGGGAGAAAAAGAAGGCGGGCAAGGCAGCGAGGGCGGCCAAAAGGAAAGAGAGGCGGCAGCGGCGCAAAAAGCGTAGTGCCGCGGCTAGGTTACGCGCCCCGAAGTCCGCAGCTGTAGTGATCACACTACAGCCGGAAGCGGAATTGAAGGGCGTGTCCTACCGCGACGTGCTTTCAAAAGCTAGGGCGGCGGTGAACCTCGCGGAGCTGGGGGTCACCAATGGCATGCGGATGAGGGTCACTGCGACCGGAGCCCGCATGCTGGAGATCCCCGGCGCGGCCAGTGGCCCGACCGCTGACGCCCTGGCCGAAAGGCTTAGGGCGTCCCTAGACGCGGACGAGGTCCGAGTGTCCAGGCCCACCAAGTGCGCTGACATGCGCATCTTGGGCCTGGACGACTCCGTGACGGAGGGCGAGGTGGTGGCCGCCGTAGTCAGGACGGGAGAATGCTCTGCCGAGCAGGTGAAGGCAGGCACCATCCGTCCTGACAACACGGGCATGCGAACCGTCACGGTGAGCTGCCCCGTGTCGGCGGCCCGAAAAATCACTGAGGAGGGCCGTAGGCTTCTGGTGGGTTGGGTATCCGCGCAGGTAAAACTGCTGGAACCCAGACCTCTGAGGTGCTTCCGCTGCCAGGTGGGTCACCACGTGGGAGTGCAATGCACCTCGGAGGTGGACCGCAGCAGTCACTGCTTCCGCTGCGGTCAGCCCGGTCACAAGGCCGGCTCGTGCGTCGCACCCAAGCCGCACTGTTACTTATGTGCGGCAGCTGGAAAGCCGGCCGAACACCGGGCTGGGAGCAAAGCCTGCGCTCCACCCGCCGAAGCCAGGGGCCGAGGCAAGGCCAAGCCCTCCGCCACCGCCGTCACCGCCGCAACCGCCGCCACTTCCGCCGCCGCTGCCGCGTCCACCGCCGTCGTCGCTGCCGTTGGCACCGTGGCAGGGCCTTCACAGGGGGCCCCGGGGGAGGCTAATATGGAGTGTCAGTGACGGCTCCATTACGCCTCCTCCAGGCGAATATCAACCACTGCGCCGCCGCTCAGGATCTGTTGATCCAGAGCATGGCGCAGTGGTCGATTAACATCGCCGTGGTCGCTGAGCCGTACTTTGTCCCGCCCAGGGATGACTGGGTGGAGGACCTGAGCGGCTCAGTGACCCTCATTTCGTCGGCCGCCGCCGGTACCCCGACCCTCGAGAGTGTCAAGAGGGGACGGGGTTGCGTGGCAGCACGGTTCGGGGAGATAGTCGTGGTAGGGGTGTACTTCTCCCCGAGCCGAACTCTCGCCGAGTTCCACAACTCCCTTGCGGAGTTGAGAGACGTCGTCGTCGGGTTTCGTTCCCTCCCCGTGCTAGTCCTCGGGGACTTCAATGCCAAGAGCTTGGCTTGGGGTTCCCGGTTGACGAATGTGCGGGGCAGGATGGTGGAGGACTGGGCTCTGGAAGCAGACCTGGTCGTCCTAAACCGGGGTTCTGTCGCCACGTGTGTGCGGATGCGGGGTGAGTCGGTGGTGGACATTTCGTTCGCCAGCCCCGCTCTGTCGCCACGTGTCATCGACTGGCGCGTCATGGAGGGGGTGGAGACGTATTCCGACCACCGGTACATCCGGTTTGACGTCTCCGCCCAGGCCTCGAGCGCGCCGGTCCGACAGGCCCCGTGTGGTCCGCGGTGGGCGTTGAAGCAGCTGGACCGGGAGCTTCTCCTGGAAGCCTCGATCGTGCAGGCCTGGGTGTCATCACCGGACAGGCCTGCCGACATAAACGACGAGGCCGAGTGGTTCCGGGAGACCATGTCCGACGTATGTGACGTGGCAATGCCCCGGGTCCAGCCAGGTCGTGCTTCACGCCAGGTGTACTGGTGGTCGCCGCAGTTGACAGCACTGCGCGAGGCGTGTGTTGCTGCGCGACACCTTTACTCCAGGCACCGCAGGCTCCGTATCCGCCCTCCGGATACGGTAGCCATTGAGGCGGAGCTGTACGAGGGGTACAGAGTGGCGAAGACCGCCCTCCGAGATGAGATCCTGCGGGCCAGAGTAGTGGCCCGCGAGGAGTCGCTGGAGACTCTGAACAGAGACCCGTGGGGACGCCCCTACAAAACGGTGCGGGATAAAATCCGCCCGTGGGCTCCCCCGCTGACGCAGAGTCTCCGGCCTCATCTCGTGCAGGACGTGGTGAGCGCTCTGTTCCCCTCACGAGGGGAGCACGCTCCCCCGCCTATGGCTCCGCCTCCTGCGGTGCCCGATGCGGACCACACCGACGACGACTACGACTCTCCAGAGGTGACCGAGGTAGACCTGAGAGTGGCGGTACGTAGGCTGAGTGCCAAGAATACCGCCCCAGGACCCGACGGCTTGCCCGGCAAAGCCTGGGTCCTGGCCTTGCAGGCTCTCGGGCCTCGACTAAGAGGGCTCCTAAGCGCATGCTTGGAGGAGGGCCAGTTCCCACTTCGCTGGAAGACGGGGAAACTGGTCCTCATTAAGAAGCCGGGGCGCCCAGCGGACTCTCCGTCCGCTTACCGGCCCATTGTGCTGCTCGACGAGGTGGGCAAGCTCTTTGAGAGAGTAATTGCAGACCGCCTCGTCGGGCGGTTGGTGCGGGTGGGGCCGGATTTGGCGGAGAGCCAGTTTGGTTTCCGCAAGGGGCGCTCCACGGTGGATGCCATCATGCGCGTGCGAGCCCTCACGACGGGGGATGCTGTGGCCCGGGGTGGGGTCGTCTTGGCGGTGTCATTAGACATCGCCAATGCCTTCAACACCCTGCCCTGGAGTTGCATAAGGGAGGCACTCCGTTATCACCGGATGCCGACCTACCTCTGTCGTGTGGTCGAGGCCTATTTGACGGACAGGGCCGTCATCTACCCCGGTCACCTCGGAGAGTGGAACCGGCGAGAGATGTCGTGCGGTGTCCCACAGGGATCGGTCCTGGGACCGCATCTGTGGGACATCGGATACGACTGGGTGCTGCGCGCCGACCTCCCTAGCGGCGTCAGTGTAGTTTGCTACGCTGACGACACGCTGGTCCTGGCGCAGGGGAGGTCGTACCAGGCGGCGGCCGACTTAGCGACACACGGGGTTGCGACAATCGTGGATAGGATCCGGCAACTGGGACTCGAGGTGGCATTGCACAAGTCCGAGGCCATGTGGTTTCATGGTCCTCGGAATGCGCCACCGACGGGTTCCCAGATAACGGTGGGAGGGGTTCACATCGGCGTCGAGTCGACGATGAAGTACCTAGGACTCGTCCTCGACAGCCGGTGGAACTTCGCGGAACATTTCCGCCGTTTGGCTCCCAGACTGGAGCGGGCCGGGGCTGCGTTGAAGCGGCTCTTGCCCAATCTAGGGGGGCCAAACGCCTCCTGCCGGAGGCTCTACGCGGGGATCGTGCGGTCCATGGCCCTATACGGGGCGCCGGTGTGGGCGCCTACATTGAGGCGCCAACCAGCTCGCCGGTTGAGGGCGTCCCATAGGGTCATGGCGATCAGAATGATCCGGGGATATCGCACGATCTCCGGCGAGGCGGCGGGCCTCCTTGCCGGATTACCGCCATGGGATCTGGAGGCAAAGGTCCTCGCGCAAATCTGGGAGTGGCGCGAGGAGGCCAAACGCCGGGGCGTAACTCCGCTGCCGCAGGAAATCGCGGCACAGCGGACAGAGCTCCGGCGGGATCTCATGGTGACATGGAGAGAGCGATTATCGCAACCCAGTGCTGGGCACGCCACGATTGCGGCGGTAAGTCCCCTCTTTGAGGAGTGGTTTGAGAGGCGGCATGGCGTCCTCACCTTCCGCCTGACGCAGGTCCTCACCGGACACGGTTGTTTCGGGAGGTTCCTGTTTCGGATAGGGCGGGAGGAAACGCCCGGGTGTTTCCACTGCGAAGATCGCCCTGAGGACACGGTGGAGCACACGGTGGCGGTCTGCCCTGCTTGGGCGGAGCACCGCCGTGTCCTCGTGGAGGCGATCGGCGGCGGCGATCTCTCGCGTCCGGCCCTGGTCCAGGCCATGGTACGGAGCGAGAGGGCATGGGGAGCCGTCACCTCCTTCAGCGAAGCAGTGATGCTCGCGAAGAGGGAGGCGGCGCACGTGAGGGAGAGGCAGCATATGCGCCCTCGCGACCCCAGCCGCCGCAGGATACGGAGACGCCCTGGGCGTCGGGAATCCCAGGCCGATTTCCGGCCACCGTAGGCATGGGCTTGCGGACGGCGAGTAATGGGTAGCTCGCTGTCCGGTAAGGACCAAGCCCAAGTCGACGGCGCGTTGTGTTCCACGCGCGCCTCAAAGAGATGTCAGCACAAATAGTGATGGGACCCGCAAGGGTCGATGCCTGCCAGGGGTGCGGGTTTGTTCGAAAGAGACACCACAGCCCCTGGCTTAAGGGCTACTGAAGGAACACGGGTGGGTTTTAGTCAGTAAAAGTCTGACACGCCCTCCTGCTCCACCCAGAGCGGGAGAAGTTATTTGATGATTTCCCACCCAAAAAAAAAAAAAAAAAAAAAAAAAAAAAAAAACCGAACCAAGTTTGCATAGGATCGTCATAACTTTGCTTCCAGGTGACGCATTTCGACGCTGTTTTCAGCTGAGTAATTCATATTTAGGCCACCCGAGACCGTCCGAGTGGAAATTGTGACGAAAACGCGAAAAAATTTTCTTTTCGCCCATAGACTTGGAAAATTCTCATAATTTTTATACTGGTTACATATTTAAATTTTTATTTCAAAATTCTTACATTAAAACACGTTCAAATTAGTTTCAATAGATACTTACCTGCCTTACCTGCATTCCGGTGCGCGTTACGCGAGTCCGAGACGTAAGGGGTAGACAGTATTCCTGGTTTTGTTCAAATTTTTGGTGAAAATTCACGTTTTTCATTGGAAAATCAAAATTTTTGTTCAGCATAATTTTCTGTGACACCGTAGTTGGCTAGCTCGCGCGGAGACGCGTCTTTCGATACCTCGCTCGTGCGCCTAGCGTATATAGCCACCTTAATACATAGAATTTCGATTTGTTCTATGTAATTTGTATGTATCAAAGTTTACCTAACCGAACCAAGTTTGCATAGGATCGTCATAACTTTGCTTCCAGGTGACGCATTTCGACGCTGTTTTCAGCTGAGTAATTCATATTTAGGCCACCCGAGACCGTCCGAGTGGAAATTGTGACGAAAACGCGAAAAAATTTTCTTTTCGCCCATAGACTTGGAAAATTCTCATAATTTTTATACTGGTTACATATTTAAATTTTTATTTCAAAATTCTTACATTAAAACACGTTCAAATTAGTTTCAATAGATACTTACCTGCCTTACCTGCATTCCGGTGCGCGTTACGCGAGTCCGAGACGTAAGGGGTAGACAGTATTCCTGGTTTTGTTCAAATTTTTGGTGAAAATTCACGTTTTTCATTGGAAAATCAAAATTTTTGTTCAGCATAATTTTCTGTGACACCGTAGTTGGCTAGCTCGCGCGGAGACGCGTCTTTCGATACCTCGCTCGTGCGCCTAGCGTATATAGCCACCTTAATACATAGAATTTCGATTTGTTCTATGTAATTTGTATGTATCAAAGTTTACCTAACCGAACCAAGTTTGCATAGGATCGTCATAACTTTGCTTCCAGGTGACGCATTTCGACGCTGTTTTCAGCTGAGTAATTCATATTTAGGCCACCCGAGACCGTCCGAGTGGAAATTGTGACGAAAACGCGAAAAAATTTTCTTTTCGCCCATAGACTTGGAAAATTCTCATAATTTTTATACTGGTTACATATTTAAATTTTTATTTCAAAATTCTTACATTAAAACACGTTCAAATTAGTTTCAATAGATACTTACCTGCCTTACCTGCATTCCGGTGCGCGTTACGCGAGTCCGAGACGTAAGGGGTAGACAGTATTCCTGGTTTTGTTCAAATTTTTGGTGAAAATTCACGTTTTTCATTGGAAAATCAAAATTTTTGTTCAGCATAATTTTCTGTGACACCGTAGTTGGCTAGCTCGCGCGGAGACGCGTCTTTCGATACCTCGCTCGTGCGCCTAGCGTATATAGCCACCTTAATACATAGAATTTCGATTTGTTCTATGTAATTTGTATGTATCAAAGTTTACCTAACCGAACCAAGTTTGCATAGGATCGTCATAACTTTGCTTCCAGGTGACGCATTTCGACGCTGTTTTCAGCTGAGTAATTCATATTTAGGCCACCCGAGACCGTCCGAGTGGAAATTGTGACGAAAACGCGAAAAAATTTTCTTTTCGCCCATAGACTTGGAAAATTCTCATAATTTTTATACTGGTTACATATTTAAATTTTTATTTCAAAATTCTTACATTAAAACACGTTCAAATTAGTTTCAATAGATACTTACCTGCCTTACCTGCATTCCGGTGCGCGTTACGCGAGTCCGAGACGTAAGGGGTAGACAGTATTCCTGGTTTTGTTCAAATTTTTGGTGAAAATTCACGTTTTTCATTGGAAAATCAAAATTTTTGTTCAGCATAATTTTCTGTGACACCGTAGTTGGCTAGCTCGCGCGGAGACGCGTCTTTCGATACCTCGCTCGTGCGCCTAGCGTATATAGCCACCTTAATACATAGAATTTCGATTTGTTCTATGTAATTTGTATGTATCAAAGTTTACCTAACCGAACCAAGTTTGCATAGGATCGTCATAACTTTGCTTCCAGGTGACGCATTTCGACGCTGTTTTCAGCTGAGTAATTCATATTTAGGCCACCCGAGACCGTCCGAGTGGAAATTGTGACGAAAACGCGAAAAAATTTTCTTTTCGCCCATAGACTTGGAAAATTCTCATAATTTTTATACTGGTTACATATTTAAATTTTTATTTCAAAATTCTTACATTAAAACACGTTCAAATTAGTTTCAATAGATACTTACCTGCCTTACCTGCATTCCGGTGCGCGTTACGCGAGTCCGAGACGTAAGGGGTAGACAGTATTCCTGGTTTTGTTCAAATTTTTGGTGAAAATTCACGTTTTTCATTGGAAAATCAAAATTTTTGTTCAGCATAATTTTCTGTGACACCGTAGTTGGCTAGCTCGCGCGGAGACGCGTCTTTCGATACCTCGCTCGTGCGCCTAGCGTATATAGCCACCTTAATACATAGAATTTCGATTTGTTCTATGTAATTTGTATGTATCAAAGTTTACCTAACCGAACCAAGTTTGCATAGGATCGTCATAACTTTGCTTCCAGGTGACGCATTTCGACGCTGTTTTCAGCTGAGTAATTCATATTTAGGCCACCCGAGACCGTCCGAGTGGAAATTGTGACGAAAACGCGAAAAAATTTTCTTTTCGCCCATAGACTTGGAAAATTCTCATAATTTTTATACTGGTTACATATTTAAATTTTTATTTCAAAATTCTTACATTAAAACACGTTCAAATTAGTTTCAATAGATACTTACCTGCCTTACCTGCATTCCGGTGCGCGTTACGCGAGTCCGAGACGTAAGGGGTAGACAGTATTCCTGGTTTTGTTCAAATTTTTGGTGAAAATTCACGTTTTTCATTGGAAAATCAAAATTTTTGTTCAGCATAATTTTCTGTGACACCGTAGTTGGCTAGCTCGCGCGGAGACGCGTCTTTCGATACCTCGCTCGTGCGCCTAGCGTATATAGCCACCTTAATACATAGAATTTCGATTTGTTCTATGTAATTTGTATGTATCAAAGTTTACCTAACCGAACCAAGTTTGCATAGGATCGTCATAACTTTGCTTCCAGGTGACGCATTTCGACGCTGTTTTCAGCTGAGTAATTCATATTTAGGCCACCCGAGACCGTCCGAGTGGAAATTGTGACGAAAACGCGAAAAAATTTTCTTTTCGCCCATAGACTTGGAAAATTCTCATAATTTTTATACTGGTTACATATTTAAATTTTTATTTCAAAATTCTTACATTAAAACACGTTCAAATTAGTTTCAATAGATACTTACCTGCCTTACCTGCATTCCGGTGCGCGTTACGCGAGTCCGAGACGTAAGGGGTAGACAGTATTCCTGGTTTTGTTCAAATTTTTGGTGAAAATTCACGTTTTTCATTGGAAAATCAAAATTTTTGTTCAGCATAATTTTCTGTGACACCGTAGTTGGCTAGCTCGCGCGGAGACGCGTCTTTCGATACCTCGCTCGTGCGCCTAGCGTATATAGCCACCTTAATACATAGAATTTCGATTTGTTCTATGTAATTTGTATGTATCAAAGTTTACCTAACCGAACCAAGTTTGCATAGGATCGTCATAACTTTGCTTCCAGGTGACGCATTTCGACGCTGTTTTCAGCTGAGTAATTCATATTTAGGCCACCCGAGACCGTCCGAGTGGAAATTGTGACGAAAACGCGAAAAAATTTTCTTTTCGCCCATAGACTTGGAAAATTCTCATAATTTTTATACTGGTTACATATTTAAATTTTTATTTCAAAATTCTTACATTAAAACACGTTCAAATTAGTTTCAATAGATACTTACCTGCCTTACCTGCATTCCGGTGCGCGTTACGCGAGTCCGAGACGTAAGGGGTAGACAGTATTCCTGGTTTTGTTCAAATTTTTGGTGAAAATTCACGTTTTTCATTGGAAAATCAAAATTTTTGTTCAGCATAATTTTCTGTGACACCGTAGTTGGCTAGCTCGCGCGGAGACGCGTCTTTCGATACCTCGCTCGTGCGCCTAGCGTATATAGCCACCTTAATACATAGAATTTCGATTTGTTCTATGTAATTTGTATGTATCAAAGTTTACCTAACCGAACCAAGTTTGCATAGGATCGTCATAACTTTGCTTCCAGGTGACGCATTTCGACGCTGTTTTCAGCTGAGTAATTCATATTTAGGCCACCCGAGACCGTCCGAGTGGAAATTGTGACGAAAACGCGAAAAAATTTTCTTTTCGCCCATAGACTTGGAAAATTCTCATAATTTTTATACTGGTTACATATTTAAATTTTTATTTCAAAATTCTTACATTAAAACACGTTCAAATTAGTTTCAATAGATACTTACCTGCCTTACCTGCATTCCGGTGCGCGTTACGCGAGTCCGAGACGTAAGGGGTAGACAGTATTCCTGGTTTTGTTCAAATTTTTGGTGAAAATTCACGTTTTTCATTGGAAAATCAAAATTTTTGTTCAGCATAATTTTCTGTGACACCGTAGTTGGCTAGCTCGCGCGGAGACGCGTCTTTCGATACCTCGCTCGTGCGCCTAGCGTATATAGCCACCTTAATACATAGAATTTCGATTTGTTCTATGTAATTTGTATGTATCAAAGTTTACCTAACCGAACCAAGTTTGCATAGGATCGTCATAACTTTGCTTCCAGGTGACGCATTTCGACGCTGTTTTCAGCTGAGTAATTCATATTTAGGCCACCCGAGACCGTCCGAGTGGAAATTGTGACGAAAACGCGAAAAAATTTTCTTTTCGCCCATAGACTTGGAAAATTCTCATAATTTTTATACTGGTTACATATTTAAATTTTTATTTCAAAATTCTTACATTAAAACACGTTCAAATTAGTTTCAATAGATACTTACCTGCCTTACCTGCATTCCGGTGCGCGTTACGCGAGTCCGAGACGTAAGGGGTAGACAGTATTCCTGGTTTTGTTCAAATTTTTGGTGAAAATTCACGTTTTTCATTGGAAAATCAAAATTTTTGTTCAGCATAATTTTCTGTGACACCGTAGTTGGCTAGCTCGCGCGGAGACGCGTCTTTCGATACCTCGCTCGTGCGCCTAGCGTATATAGCCACCTTAATACATAGAATTTCGATTTGTTCTATGTAATTTGTATGTATCAAAGTTTACCTAACCGAACCAAGTTTGCATAGGATCGTCATAACTTTGCTTCCAGGTGACGCATTTCGACGCTGTTTTCAGCTGAGTAATTCATATTTAGGCCACCCGAGACCGTCCGAGTGGAAATTGTGACGAAAACGCGAAAAAATTTTCTTTTCGCCCATAGACTTGGAAAATTCTCATAATTTTTATACTGGTTACATATTTAAATTTTTATTTCAAAATTCTTACATTAAAACACGTTCAAATTAGTTTCAATAGATACTTACCTGCCTTACCTGCATTCCGGTGCGCGTTACGCGAGTCCGAGACGTAAGGGGTAGACAGTATTCCTGGTTTTGTTCAAATTTTTGGTGAAAATTCACGTTTTTCATTGGAAAATCAAAATTTTTGTTCAGCATAATTTTCTGTGACACCGTAGTTGGCTAGCTCGCGCGGAGACGCGTCTTTCGATACCTCGCTCGTGCGCCTAGCGTATATAGCCACCTTAATACATAGAATTTCGATTTGTTCTATGTAATTTGTATGTATCAAAGTTTACCTAACCGAACCAAGTTTGCATAGGATCGTCATAACTTTGCTTCCAGGTGACGCATTTCGACGCTGTTTTCAGCTGAGTAATTCATATTTAGGCCACCCGAGACCGTCCGAGTGGAAATTGTGACGAAAACGCGAAAAAATTTTCTTTTCGCCCATAGACTTGGAAAATTCTCATAATTTTTATACTGGTTACATATTTAAATTTTTATTTCAAAATTCTTACATTAAAACACGTTCAAATTAGTTTCAATAGATACTTACCTGCCTTACCTGCATTCCGGTGCGCGTTACGCGAGTCCGAGACGTAAGGGGTAGACAGTATTCCTGGTTTTGTTCAAATTTTTGGTGAAAATTCACGTTTTTCATTGGAAAATCAAAATTTTTGTTCAGCATAATTTTCTGTGACACCGTAGTTGGCTAGCTCGCGCGGAGACGCGTCTTTCGATACCTCGCTCGTGCGCCTAGCGTATATAGCCACCTTAATACATAGAATTTCGATTTGTTCTATGTAATTTGTATGTATCAAAGTTTACCTAACCGAACCAAGTTTGCATAGGATCGTCATAACTTTGCTTCCAGGTGACGCATTTCGACGCTGTTTTCAGCTGAGTAATTCATATTTAGGCCACCCGAGACCGTCCGAGTGGAAATTGTGACGAAAACGCGAAAAAATTTTCTTTTCGCCCATAGACTTGGAAAATTCTCATAATTTTTATACTGGTTACATATTTAAATTTTTATTTCAAAATTCTTACATTAAAACACGTTCAAATTAGTTTCAATAGATACTTACCTGCCTTACCTGCATTCCGGTGCGCGTTACGCGAGTCCGAGACGTAAGGGGTAGACAGTATTCCTGGTTTTGTTCAAATTTTTGGTGAAAATTCACGTTTTTCATTGGAAAATCAAAATTTTTGTTCAGCATAATTTTCTGTGACACCGTAGTTGGCTAGCTCGCGCGGAGACGCGTCTTTCGATACCTCGCTCGTGCGCCTAGCGTATATAGCCACCTTAATACATAGAATTTCGATTTGTTCTATGTAATTTGTATGTATCAAAGTTTACCTAACCGAACCAAGTTTGCATAGGATCGTCATAACTTTGCTTCCAGGTGACGCATTTCGACGCTGTTTTCAGCTGAGTAATTCATATTTAGGCCACCCGAGACCGTCCGAGTGGAAATTGTGACGAAAACGCGAAAAAATTTTCTTTTCGCCCATAGACTTGGAAAATTCTCATAATTTTTATACTGGTTACATATTTAAATTTTTATTTCAAAATTCTTACATTAAAACACGTTCAAATTAGTTTCAATAGATACTTACCTGCCTTACCTGCATTCCGGTGCGCGTTACGCGAGTCCGAGACGTAAGGGGTAGACAGTATTCCTGGTTTTGTTCAAATTTTTGGTGAAAATTCACGTTTTTCATTGGAAAATCAAAATTTTTGTTCAGCATAATTTTCTGTGACACCGTAGTTGGCTAGCTCGCGCGGAGACGCGTCTTTCGATACCTCGCTCGTGCGCCTAGCGTATATAGCCACCTTAATACATAGAATTTCGATTTGTTCTATGTAATTTGTATGTATCAAAGTTTACCTAACCGAACCAAGTTTGCATAGGATCGTCATAACTTTGCTTCCAGGTGACGCATTTCGACGCTGTTTTCAGCTGAGTAATTCATATTTAGGCCACCCGAGACCGTCCGAGTGGAAATTGTGACGAAAACGCGAAAAAATTTTCTTTTCGCCCATAGACTTGGAAAATTCTCATAATTTTTATACTGGTTACATATTTAAATTTTTATTTCAAAATTCTTACATTAAAACACGTTCAAATTAGTTTCAATAGATACTTACCTGCCTTACCTGCATTCCGGTGCGCGTTACGCGAGTCCGAGACGTAAGGGGTAGACAGTATTCCTGGTTTTGTTCAAATTTTTGGTGAAAATTCACGTTTTTCATTGGAAAATCAAAATTTTTGTTCAGCATAATTTTCTGTGACACCGTAGTTGGCTAGCTCGCGCGGAGACGCGTCTTTCGATACCTCGCTCGTGCGCCTAGCGTATATAGCCACCTTAATACATAGAATTTCGATTTGTTCTATGTAATTTGTATGTATCAAAGTTTACCTAACCGAACCAAGTTTGCATAGGATCGTCATAACTTTGCTTCCAGGTGACGCATTTCGACGCTGTTTTCAGCTGAGTAATTCATATTTAGGCCACCCGAGACCGTCCGAGTGGAAATTGTGACGAAAACGCGAAAAAATTTTCTTTTCGCCCATAGACTTGGAAAATTCTCATAATTTTTATACTGGTTACATATTTAAATTTTTATTTCAAAATTCTTACATTAAAACACGTTCAAATTAGTTTCAATAGATACTTACCTGCCTTACCTGCATTCCGGTGCGCGTTACGCGAGTCCGAGACGTAAGGGGTAGACAGTATTCCTGGTTTTGTTCAAATTTTTGGTGAAAATTCACGTTTTTCATTGGAAAATCAAAATTTTTGTTCAGCATAATTTTCTGTGACACCGTAGTTGGCTAGCTCGCGCGGAGACGCGTCTTTCGATACCTCGCTCGTGCGCCTAGCGTATATAGCCACCTTAATACATAGAATTTCGATTTGTTCTATGTAATTTGTATGTATCAAAGTTTACCTAACCGAACCAAGTTTGCATAGGATCGTCATAACTTTGCTTCCAGGTGACGCATTTCGACGCTGTTTTCAGCTGAGTAATTCATATTTAGGCCACCCGAGACCGTCCGAGTGGAAATTGTGACGAAAACGCGAAAAAATTTTCTTTTCGCCCATAGACTTGGAAAATTCTCATAATTTTTATACTGGTTACATATTTAAATTTTTATTTCAAAATTCTTACATTAAAACACGTTCAAATTAGTTTCAATAGATACTTACCTGCCTTACCTGCATTCCGGTGCGCGTTACGCGAGTCCGAGACGTAAGGGGTAGACAGTATTCCTGGTTTTGTTCAAATTTTTGGTGAAAATTCACGTTTTTCATTGGAAAATCAAAATTTTTGTTCAGCATAATTTTCTGTGACACCGTAGTTGGCTAGCTCGCGCGGAGACGCGTCTTTCGATACCTCGCTCGTGCGCCTAGCGTATATAGCCACCTTAATACATAGAATTTCGATTTGTTCTATGTAATTTGTATGTATCAAAGTTTACCTAACCGAACCAAGTTTGCATAGGATCGTCATAACTTTGCTTCCAGGTGACGCATTTCGACGCTGTTTTCAGCTGAGTAATTCATATTTAGGCCACCCGAGACCGTCCGAGTGGAAATTGTGACGAAAACGCGAAAAAATTTTCTTTTCGCCCATAGACTTGGAAAATTCTCATAATTTTTATACTGGTTACATATTTAAATTTTTATTTCAAAATTCTTACATTAAAACACGTTCAAATTAGTTTCAATAGATACTTACCTGCCTTACCTGCATTCCGGTGCGCGTTACGCGAGTCCGAGACGTAAGGGGTAGACAGTATTCCTGGTTTTGTTCAAATTTTTGGTGAAAATTCACGTTTTTCATTGGAAAATCAAAATTTTTGTTCAGCATAATTTTCTGTGACACCGTAGTTGGCTAGCTCGCGCGGAGACGCGTCTTTCGATACCTCGCTCGTGCGCCTAGCGTATATAGCCACCTTAATACATAGAATTTCGATTTGTTCTATGTAATTTGTATGTATCAAAGTTTACCTAACCGAACCAAGTTTGCATAGGATCGTCATAACTTTGCTTCCAGGTGACGCATTTCGACGCTGTTTTCAGCTGAGTAATTCATATTTAGGCCACCCGAGACCGTCCGAGTGGAAATTGTGACGAAAACGCGAAAAAATTTTCTTTTCGCCCATAGACTTGGAAAATTCTCATAATTTTTATACTGGTTACATATTTAAATTTTTATTTCAAAATTCTTACATTAAAACACGTTCAAATTAGTTTCAATAGATACTTACCTGCCTTACCTGCATTCCGGTGCGCGTTACGCGAGTCCGAGACGTAAGGGGTAGACAGTATTCCTGGTTTTGTTCAAATTTTTGGTGAAAATTCACGTTTTTCATTGGAAAATCAAAATTTTTGTTCAGCATAATTTTCTGTGACACCGTAGTTGGCTAGCTCGCGCGGAGACGCGTCTTTCGATACCTCGCTCGTGCGCCTAGCGTATATAGCCACCTTAATACATAGAATTTCGATTTGTTCTATGTAATTTGTATGTATCAAAGTTTACCTAACCGAACCAAGTTTGCATAGGATCGTCATAACTTTGCTTCCAGGTGACGCATTTCGACGCTGTTTTCAGCTGAGTAATTCATATTTAGGCCACCCGAGACCGTCCGAGTGGAAATTGTGACGAAAACGCGAAAAAATTTTCTTTTCGCCCATAGACTTGGAAAATTCTCATAATTTTTATACTGGTTACATATTTAAATTTTTATTTCAAAATTCTTACATTAAAACACGTTCAAATTAGTTTCAATAGATACTTACCTGCCTTACCTGCATTCCGGTGCGCGTTACGCGAGTCCGAGACGTAAGGGGTAGACAGTATTCCTGGTTTTGTTCAAATTTTTGGTGAAAATTCACGTTTTTCATTGGAAAATCAAAATTTTTGTTCAGCATAATTTTCTGTGACACCGTAGTTGGCTAGCTCGCGCGGAGACGCGTCTTTCGATACCTCGCTCGTGCGCCTAGCGTATATAGCCACCTTAATACATAGAATTTCGATTTGTTCTATGTAATTTGTATGTATCAAAGTTTACCTAACCGAACCAAGTTTGCATAGGATCGTCATAACTTTGCTTCCAGGTGACGCATTTCGACGCTGTTTTCAGCTGAGTAATTCATATTTAGGCCACCCGAGACCGTCCGAGTGGAAATTGTGACGAAAACGCGAAAAAATTTTCTTTTCGCCCATAGACTTGGAAAATTCTCATAATTTTTATACTGGTTACATATTTAAATTTTTATTTCAAAATTCTTACATTAAAACACGTTCAAATTAGTTTCAATAGATACTTACCTGCCTTACCTGCATTCCGGTGCGCGTTACGCGAGTCCGAGACGTAAGGGGTAGACAGTATTCCTGGTTTTGTTCAAATTTTTGGTGAAAATTCACGTTTTTCATTGGAAAATCAAAATTTTTGTTCAGCATAATTTTCTGTGACACCGTAGTTGGCTAGCTCGCGCGGAGACGCGTCTTTCGATACCTCGCTCGTGCGCCTAGCGTATATAGCCACCTTAATACATAGAATTTCGATTTGTTCTATGTAATTTGTATGTATCAAAGTTTACCTAACCGAACCAAGTTTGCATAGGATCGTCATAACTTTGCTTCCAGGTGACGCATTTCGACGCTGTTTTCAGCTGAGTAATTCATATTTAGGCCACCCGAGACCGTCCGAGTGGAAATTGTGACGAAAACGCGAAAAAATTTTCTTTTCGCCCATAGACTTGGAAAATTCTCATAATTTTTATACTGGTTACATATTTAAATTTTTATTTCAAAATTCTTACATTAAAACACGTTCAAATTAGTTTCAATAGATACTTACCTGCCTTACCTGCATTCCGGTGCGCGTTACGCGAGTCCGAGACGTAAGGGGTAGACAGTATTCCTGGTTTTGTTCAAATTTTTGGTGAAAATTCACGTTTTTCATTGGAAAATCAAAATTTTTGTTCAGCATAATTTTCTGTGACACCGTAGTTGGCTAGCTCGCGCGGAGACGCGTCTTTCGATACCTCGCTCGTGCGCCTAGCGTATATAGCCACCTTAATACATAGAATTTCGATTTGTTCTATGTAATTTGTATGTATCAAAGTTTACCTAACCGAACCAAGTTTGCATAGGATCGTCATAACTTTGCTTCCAGGTGACGCATTTCGACGCTGTTTTCAGCTGAGTAATTCATATTTAGGCCACCCGAGACCGTCCGAGTGGAAATTGTGACGAAAACGCGAAAAAATTTTCTTTTCGCCCATAGACTTGGAAAATTCTCATAATTTTTATACTGGTTACATATTTAAATTTTTATTTCAAAATTCTTACATTAAAACACGTTCAAATTAGTTTCAATAGATACTTACCTGCCTTACCTGCATTCCGGTGCGCGTTACGCGAGTCCGAGACGTAAGGGGTAGACAGTATTCCTGGTTTTGTTCAAATTTTTGGTGAAAATTCACGTTTTTCATTGGAAAATCAAAATTTTTGTTCAGCATAATTTTCTGTGACACCGTAGTTGGCTAGCTCGCGCGGAGACGCGTCTTTCGATACCTCGCTCGTGCGCCTAGCGTATATAGCCACCTTAATACATAGAATTTCGATTTGTTCTATGTAATTTGTATGTATCAAAGTTTACCTAACCGAACCAAGTTTGCATAGGATCGTCATAACTTTGCTTCCAGGTGACGCATTTCGACGCTGTTTTCAGCTGAGTAATTCATATTTAGGCCACCCGAGACCGTCCGAGTGGAAATTGTGACGAAAACGCGAAAAAATTTTCTTTTCGCCCATAGACTTGGAAAATTCTCATAATTTTTATACTGGTTACATATTTAAATTTTTATTTCAAAATTCTTACATTAAAACACGTTCAAATTAGTTTCAATAGATACTTACCTGCCTTACCTGCATTCCGGTGCGCGTTACGCGAGTCCGAGACGTAAGGGGTAGACAGTATTCCTGGTTTTGTTCAAATTTTTGGTGAAAATTCACGTTTTTCATTGGAAAATCAAAATTTTTGTTCAGCATAATTTTCTGTGACACCGTAGTTGGCTAGCTCGCGCGGAGACGCGTCTTTCGATACCTCGCTCGTGCGCCTAGCGTATATAGCCACCTTAATACATAGAATTTCGATTTGTTCTATGTAATTTGTATGTATCAAAGTTTACCTAACCGAACCAAGTTTGCATAGGATCGTCATAACTTTGCTTCCAGGTGACGCATTTCGACGCTGTTTTCAGCTGAGTAATTCATATTTAGGCCACCCGAGACCGTCCGAGTGGAAATTGTGACGAAAACGCGAAAAAATTTTCTTTTCGCCCATAGACTTGGAAAATTCTCATAATTTTTATACTGGTTACATATTTAAATTTTTATTTCAAAATTCTTACATTAAAACACGTTCAAATTAGTTTCAATAGATACTTACCTGCCTTACCTGCATTCCGGTGCGCGTTACGCGAGTCCGAGACGTAAGGGGTAGACAGTATTCCTGGTTTTGTTCAAATTTTTGGTGAAAATTCACGTTTTTCATTGGAAAATCAAAATTTTTGTTCAGCATAATTTTCTGTGACACCGTAGTTGGCTAGCTCGCGCGGAGACGCGTCTTTCGATACCTCGCTCGTGCGCCTAGCGTATATAGCCACCTTAATACATAGAATTTCGATTTGTTCTATGTAATTTGTATGTATCAAAGTTTACCTAACCGAACCAAGTTTGCATAGGATCGTCATAACTTTGCTTCCAGGTGACGCATTTCGACGCTGTTTTCAGCTGAGTAATTCATATTTAGGCCACCCGAGACCGTCCGAGTGGAAATTGTGACGAAAACGCGAAAAAATTTTCTTTTCGCCCATAGACTTGGAAAATTCTCATAATTTTTATACTGGTTACATATTTAAATTTTTATTTCAAAATTCTTACATTAAAACACGTTCAAATTAGTTTCAATAGATACTTACCTGCCTTACCTGCATTCCGGTGCGCGTTACGCGAGTCCGAGACGTAAGGGGTAGACAGTATTCCTGGTTTTGTTCAAATTTTTGGTGAAAATTCACGTTTTTCATTGGAAAATCAAAATTTTTGTTCAGCATAATTTTCTGTGACACCGTAGTTGGCTAGCTCGCGCGGAGACGCGTCTTTCGATACCTCGCTCGTGCGCCTAGCGTATATAGCCACCTTAATACATAGAATTTCGATTTGTTCTATGTAATTTGTATGTATCAAAGTTTACCTAACCGAACCAAGTTTGCATAGGATCGTCATAACTTTGCTTCCAGGTGACGCATTTCGACGCTGTTTTCAGCTGAGTAATTCATATTTAGGCCACCCGAGACCGTCCGAGTGGAAATTGTGACGAAAACGCGAAAAAATTTTCTTTTCGCCCATAGACTTGGAAAATTCTCATAATTTTTATACTGGTTACATATTTAAATTTTTATTTCAAAATTCTTACATTAAAACACGTTCAAATTAGTTTCAATAGATACTTACCTGCCTTACCTGCATTCCGGTGCGCGTTACGCGAGTCCGAGACGTAAGGGGTAGACAGTATTCCTGGTTTTGTTCAAATTTTTGGTGAAAATTCACGTTTTTCATTGGAAAATCAAAATTTTTGTTCAGCATAATTTTCTGTGACACCGTAGTTGGCTAGCTCGCGCGGAGACGCGTCTTTCGATACCTCGCTCGTGCGCCTAGCGTATATAGCCACCTTAATACATAGAATTTCGATTTGTTCTATGTAATTTGTATGTATCAAAGTTTACCTAACCGAACCAAGTTTGCATAGGATCGTCATAACTTTGCTTCCAGGTGACGCATTTCGACGCTGTTTTCAGCTGAGTAATTCATATTTAGGCCACCCGAGACCGTCCGAGTGGAAATTGTGACGAAAACGCGAAAAAATTTTCTTTTCGCCCATAGACTTGGAAAATTCTCATAATTTTTATACTGGTTACATATTTAAATTTTTATTTCAAAATTCTTACATTAAAACACGTTCAAATTAGTTTCAATAGATACTTACCTGCCTTACCTGCATTCCGGTGCGCGTTACGCGAGTCCGAGACGTAAGGGGTAGACAGTATTCCTGGTTTTGTTCAAATTTTTGGTGAAAATTCACGTTTTTCATTGGAAAATCAAAATTTTTGTTCAGCATAATTTTCTGTGACACCGTAGTTGGCTAGCTCGCGCGGAGACGCGTCTTTCGATACCTCGCTCGTGCGCCTAGCGTATATAGCCACCTTAATACATAGAATTTCGATTTGTTCTATGTAATTTGTATGTATCAAAGTTTACCTAACCGAACCAAGTTTGCATAGGATCGTCATAACTTTGCTTCCAGGTGACGCATTTCGACGCTGTTTTCAGCTGAGTAATTCATATTTAGGCCACCCGAGACCGTCCGAGTGGAAATTGTGACGAAAACGCGAAAAAATTTTCTTTTCGCCCATAGACTTGGAAAATTCTCATAATTTTTATACTGGTTACATATTTAAATTTTTATTTCAAAATTCTTACATTAAAACACGTTCAAATTAGTTTCAATAGATACTTACCTGCCTTACCTGCATTCCGGTGCGCGTTACGCGAGTCCGAGACGTAAGGGGTAGACAGTATTCCTGGTTTTGTTCAAATTTTTGGTGAAAATTCACGTTTTTCATTGGAAAATCAAAATTTTTGTTCAGCATAATTTTCTGTGACACCGTAGTTGGCTAGCTCGCGCGGAGACGCGTCTTTCGATACCTCGCTCGTGCGCCTAGCGTATATAGCCACCTTAATACATAGAATTTCGATTTGTTCTATGTAATTTGTATGTATCAAAGTTTACCTAACCGAACCAAGTTTGCATAGGATCGTCATAACTTTGCTTCCAGGTGACGCATTTCGACGCTGTTTTCAGCTGAGTAATTCATATTTAGGCCACCCGAGACCGTCCGAGTGGAAATTGTGACGAAAACGCGAAAAAATTTTCTTTTCGCCCATAGACTTGGAAAATTCTCATAATTTTTATACTGGTTACATATTTAAATTTTTATTTCAAAATTCTTACATTAAAACACGTTCAAATTAGTTTCAATAGATACTTACCTGCCTTACCTGCATTCCGGTGCGCGTTACGCGAGTCCGAGACGTAAGGGGTAGACAGTATTCCTGGTTTTGTTCAAATTTTTGGTGAAAATTCACGTTTTTCATTGGAAAATCAAAATTTTTGTTCAGCATAATTTTCTGTGACACCGTAGTTGGCTAGCTCGCGCGGAGACGCGTCTTTCGATACCTCGCTCGTGCGCCTAGCGTATATAGCCACCTTAATACTGTTGAGCCGCACGATTGATGTTTGGTTACCACTAGCGCCATCTCTTATCGAGTAGCGGAGTTAATCGTCAAGATCTTTCTATAAAGTTCGATGATGTTCTAGAACTTTCTGGAACTATCGACATGTGTTCGGTCAGGGCCGATAAGTACTCGAACATTCTAGATGCTTCTACGGTAGAAGGTTCTGGAACTATCCGAGGGCCCTATATAAGCGGGAACGGAGCGCGTCCCGGGGTAGTTCACTGGAAGCGATACATGCGAGAACATCGAAAGCGATCTTCAAGTGCGACTTAAGAGTGATCAATAGTGTAATTGTGTGGTGTAATTAGTGTGTTTAATTAAAGTGTTATTTTTGGTAATTCATATCGGCAGTTTTTAATTGTCACGAACCCCTAGCTCGTAACAATTGGTGTCAGAAGCAAGGATTAAAATCATGCCGATTTTACCTAAAGACGACACGGAGGGTATCCGTACCCGGAGTCAACGCCAGCAGGAGACGGACCAGAGGCGATTTGGTGGAGCAATGCCACAGGCGTCGGAGGGCCAGCTACCAACCACAGAGGCCGGCCCGTCCACAGCTGCTCCAGCATCACCAGCACCAGATTTTGCTGCTCTGATGATGATGTT
>CATLJQ010000028.1:42500-49544 GCA_949987655.1 Polymixis flavicincta | reverse complement strand
GCACCTCCTGGATAAAAACCGAGAGTGCGTTTAAGATAATTCAGAATTACGTTATTTAGAAGACAACGCAATTAGGTAGAAAATACCAAATTTGGGCTATCCAAAACGATAGAAAAATTATTTTTAGTAAAATACAATCATAATGCAACCTTCCTTGCCTTGAATATACTGCATAGACAATTAAAAGAATAAGTAGACATCAGTTTGACACGTTTGACTTAAATGTCATAACAATAATAATATATTATTATTAATATAAAATTAGGTTATTTTAAATAGACGAATCGTTTAAGACCGATTCGCAGAGTACTAATAAATACAGAAAACAAAGTGTGAAATATAAATAATGTAAAAGGATAATTATCTACTAAAACATAAAGAAGTACAGTGTATCAGGTAATAAACAGATACTATACCCCCCAGTATGAAATGGCTAAAATACTGCTAAAACGGTAAGAAAATTTCATAAACTATCCATAAATATACGATGTTGTGTGTGAAAATTCAGATAAAGCAGTCAAAATTGCAATTTTAACATGTCATTCCTCCGTTGCTATGCAACAGTCCGACCTGATGCTAGGTGTGACATTATTTTCGTTACGGAATTTCTGGGTTCGGTCTACACGCTCAAGGCCCGCGATAGAACCTATGCAATAGCTTAAAATCTTATTCCTTGAGTTAATAAACTTGAAACTTGGCATAAATACTAAGTTAAGTAAATTATGAGGTTGGCCATTTATTGTTTTTCTAAACTGGTCAAAGTTTGTATGGAAGAATTAAACCAAAAAGTGAAGAATAACGTGTATCAATCAGGGTTTCTCGAAAATCTACCCGTTAAAAGTAAAAAAGGATAGATAGTCCGTGACATTAGAAATGTGAAAGTTCGTGAAGGTGATTGGATGTTTGTTACTCAATCAATCACGCAAAAACGGCTAAACGGATTTGGATGAAATTTCACACACAGACAGATTATAACCTAGATTAACATATAGAATACTTTTTATCCCGGTAGTACGTTCCCGCGGGATATTATATAATTGCTGTTCGGTGTATTTTGTCCATGGTATTTTATTATGTGTGAGTGACAGAAACGAATCGCTGCAAAACCGACTCCACGTAGTCTCGTCTGCCCTACCCCTAGAGTGTTATATAAATCCGCGTAGGCGCGGAGGGGCGAGGCGGCCCGCGAGCCGAGGAGCAGGTGGATGTAACGCTCGCCGCCGCAGCTGAGGCTGGCCGGCGAAGCCGGCCAGCAAGCCGAAGCTGCGGTGGTGAGCGTTAAGCCACCTGCGACGGTAAGCTCGCGTGGGACCGCCGGAGCCTCGCAGCGCCGGAGCCGTGACGGAAACCATGCCTGCTCGCTTCAATTTAAACGTTTAGATGTGGCGTGTTTTTTCAAAAACATATCTTTGTTCTATGTAATTCGTAGCCATCAAAATCTACCAAGTTTTCGTAGAATCCTCATAACTTTGCTTCCTGGTGACGCATTTTGACGCTGTTTTTTGCTACGTTATTAATAATTAGGCTCCCCGAGACCGTCCGAGTCGAAATATACACGAAAACGCGAAAAAATTTTGCCTGTGTGTGTGTGTGTGTGTGTGTGTGTTGGTATTATAATTTCATTATAATCATTTCAATAGCCACCACCGTGTCTTGAGGGGGTGGGGTTTGGTTTGGTCTGGGGTGTTGGGCTTTACCGAAGTACAAAAAACCTTACTTACATTTCTCTCTTTCGAATCGGTTTGTGGGGGAGGGGGAGGGGGAGGGGGGAGGGGGGGTGGTGGTGGTGGTGGTGGTGGTGGTGGTGGTGGTGGTGGTGGTGTGTTTGTTCTTGCGTGTGTCTGTGTTATAGGGTGGTATTATAATTTCATTAGCAACATTTCAATTACCACCACCGTGCGGGGTCAAGGGGGATGGGGGGGGGGTGAACTATCTACCTACCCCCCCCAAAAATACATGGGCTGGTTCCAGGATCATTCACTCGCCCGGATTCCCAACATGATGTAATTTTTTTTTTTTTTTTATATTACGTCCATGGTCTAAGATCAGCCCGATCACATCGTTTTTTAGTTTCGCATATATGTCATGCGAAGCGACGCGACGTCCGAGTGCGGACCGAGCGGCGCGGCGCTGGCGGACTTTTGAGTTTGTTGTTGGTGTGTTTATCGGTTTGTGAACTTGGTGTCGCTCCCGATGTGTTGTGTGTTGTGTTGCCGTTTTGACGCGAATATAGTATATGATACACGTGTAGTTGACAGAGTTGTGTGTTTCGGTGTGTGGTGGCGGAAATTACTCGACGCGGCGCGTTTGTGCCGTGGCTGAGCTTTTGACGCTGTGTACGCGCTATATTATATATAGAAACATACGATGGTGTTAGCTGTGCATGGTGTGTTGTTACTTCGTTGGCTTGTGGCGCGCTCATATCGACATTTATTAACGGGGGTGTGTGCGTTTTCACATACTGTGTGACGACTGATGACGGACGATTGTGTGAACTGTGTGGACCGACGGATCGTATTTTATGCGTTTCCGTAAACAGCGGTCGTTGTATGAAACAATGTGAACGGCGTGACGTCTACCGGCGCTCGGACGCGTCCAGTGTACGTCACGTCTCATGAGTATTAATGCTCTTTATGAATTATCATGGTGAGGCGCTCTATAGATTCCGGGCGGAATCGTATATGGCTTTACGGATGTGTTAACAAATTTTACACACGTGAACTCGTCTCGGTACGAACGTTCGATATGGGGGCTTTTCTGTTCATGTACATCATGAACGTCAACGCCCTTATGCACGCGCAGCGTCGTCTGGCGGGTTGAGATATACGCGTCCAGAGGACAGCGCGTGTGACCCAAAAATTCTAATAAACACACAGAGCTCGCCCGTATGCGTTCTGCGTCTCTAAGATCGTGGACGCTCGGGAATGAGGATTCAATATGCGTTTCGCCGCCGAGGCGCGCGGTCGCCCTCGCGGTGGCCGCTGTGTGTCGGTGCGCGGGCGCGTGTCGATCTCTTATAACGAAGCTCCCTGGTTGATCCTGCCAGTAGTTATATGCTTGTCTCAAAGATTAAGCCATGCATGTCTCAGTGCAAGCCGTATTAAGGCGATACCGCGAATGGCTCAATATATCAGTTTTGGTTCCTTAGATCTTACTCAGTTACTTGGATAACTGTGGTAATTCTAGAGCTAATACATGCAATCAGAACTCTGACCAGTGATGGGATGAGTGCTTTTATTAGATCAAAACCAATCGACGGAGGGCCTCGCGTCCGAAGTCGTTAATTTTGATGAATCTGGATAACTTTTGCCGATCGCATGGTCCAGTACCGGCGACGCATCTTTCAAATGTCTGCCTTATCAACTTTCGATGGTAGTTTCTGCGACTACCATGGTTGTCACGGGTAACGGGGAATCAGGGTTCGATTCCGGAGAGGGAGCCTGAGAAACGGCTACCACATCCAAGGAAGGCAGCAGGCGCGCAAATTACCCACTCCCGGCACGGGGAGGTAGTGACGAAAAATAACGATACGGGACTCTTACGAGGCCTCGTAATCGGAATGAGTACACTTTAAATATTTTAACGAGGAACAATTGGAGGGCAAGTCTGGTGCCAGCAGCCGCGGTAATTCCAGCTCCAATAGCGTATACTAAAATTGTTGCGGTTAAAAAGCTCGTAGTTGCATTTGTGCGCCGCGCTGTCGGTGCACCGCATCCGCGGTGATACTGACACGTCTGCGGAGCATATCGTCGGTGAGCCGTCGGTAAAACGTCGGTTCAATATCAAAATCCTATCGCGGTGCTCTTCAATGAGTGTCGAGGTGGGCCGACAATTTTACTTTGAACAAATTAGAGTGCTCAAAGCGGGCTCAAAATGCTGCTTGAATATTTCGTGCATGGAATAATAGAATATGATCTCGGTTCTATTTTGTTGGTTTTCAGAACTCCGAGGTAATGATTAATAGGGATAACTGGGGGCATTCGTATTGCGACGTTAGAGGTGAAATTCTTGGATCGTCGCAAGACGAACATCAGCGAAAGCATTTGCCAAAGGTGTTTTCATCAATCAAGAACGAAAGTTAGAGGTTCGAAGGCGATTAGATACCGCCCTAGTTCTAACCGTAAATATGTCATCTAGCGATCCGCCGACGTTACTACAATGGCTCGGCGGGCAGCTTCCGGGAAACCAAAGATTTTGGACTCCGGGGGGAGTATGGTTGCAAAGCTGAAACTTAAAGGAATTGACGGAAGGGCACCACCAGGAGTGGAGCCTGCGGCTTAATTTGACTCAACACGGGAAATCTCACCAGGCCCGGACACCGGAAGGATTGACAGATTAACAGCTCTTTCTTGATTCGGTGGGTGGTGGTGCATGGCCGTTCTTAGTTGGTGGAGCGATTTGTCTGGTTAATTCCGGTAACGAACGAGACTCTAGCCTGCTAAATAGGCGTCGTCATTTAGGTGTGCGTGACTCCGGTCTCGCAACTCACTGGCGACGTATTAAAATTCTTCTTAGAGGGACCGGCGGCTTCGAGCCGCACGAGATTGAGCAATAACAGGTCTGTGATGCCCTTAGATGTCCTGGGCCGCACGCGCGCTACACTGAAGGAATCAGCATGTTCTCCCTGGCCTAGAGGCCCGGGCAACCCGCTGAAACTCCTTCGTGCTGGGGATTGGGGTTTGCAATTATCCCCCATAAACGAGGAATTCCTAGTAAGCGCGAGTCATAAGCTCGCGTTGATTACGTCCCTGCCCTTTGTACACACCGCCCGTCGCTACTACCGATTGAATGATTTAGTGAGGTCTTCGGACCGACACGCGGTGGCTTCACGGCCGTCGGCGTTGCTGGGAAGTTGACCAAACTTGATCATTTAGAGGAAGTAAAAGTCGTAACAAGGTTTCCGTAGGGGAACCTGCGGAAGGATCATTAACGTGTAACGCTATGCGTGTATCTTAAAAAAATACACGACGCGCGTAAACGTAAATATCAATCCAAAAACAAAAATGAAACGATCAACGTCCGATGTGTCCGCGTGTTTTACACGTTGGGCACACGGCGTTTTTCGAGATAAGAGAGAGAATCGAAACGCGCGCTTCTGCGTGCCGCGACGCGCGATGCTGAGTGCGCTGTCGACGACGTGTGTTCGCACACGACGCGACGGTGCGCGTGCGTCGCGCTGATGTCGGCCGCGCGTCGCGCGCGTCGTTCTCGCGTCGCGTCCTCGCACGGTATGTAGACTGGTCTAAAAACCCGCACCACGAGTACCGTTGGACGTGTTCGTCAACACATTCGTCCCTCATACTGCGGTGGGATCAATTTTTTTTTATTTCTATAACAATTATATACCTATACGATCAGTTCATGTAACAATTATATGATAATATAACATAGTTATCTCATTCCATGTGGTGATATGTTTATTATTAAACTATTACCCTGGACGGTGGATCACTTGGCTCGCGGGTCGATGAAGAACGCAGTTAACTGCGCGTCATAGTGTGAACTGCAGGACACATTTGAACATCGACATTTCGAACGCACATTGCGGTCCGTGGAGACACATCCAGGACCACTCCTGTCTGAGGGCCGGCTGTATAAAATACAAATGCCACATTGCGTCTCGAGTTTAACATTCGTCACGCATCTGACGGTTCTGCGCTAGGAGCTCGCTCTTCGCGCGGTCCGTTCAAATATAACGATATTATACAATACACAAGACATTTGTCGAACGACGTTGTCGCGCTTGATGTTGTTGCGTGAAGCACGCATCCATCGTGCGCGTTCGCGTGCGGACGTACAAAAGGAAGCGGCGGTCGTGTGTGAAAACACACGCGCGCTCGCGACTCTTCGGTCTGCGATAACATTGCTAACCAGTGAGTGTTGCGATGCGTCAAGTCGCATTCCTCGTTCGTAACACGCGTTACGCGCGCGCATGCGTTTGCGAGCTTCGTTACGCGCGTACTCGTCGTTAAAGGCGTGCACACACGACGATCGACAGTAAAAATGTTTTATTCTGTATAACATAGTCTCAGTAGGCGGACTCGACGTCCGAAGAGCGCATCGACGCCGCCGTCGTTCTCGTTGATTCGATGAGTTCGGTTGCTGCGTCGTAACGCTGACGGATATCGCGTCTGCCTCATTCTTTTATCGTTGGCCTCAGATCAGGGAGGATCACCCGCCGAATTTAAGCATATTAGTAAGCGGAGGAAAAGAAACTAACTAGGATTTCCTTAGTAGCGGCGAGCGAACAGGAAAGAAGCCCAGCACTGAATCCCGCCGTTGTTCAGGCGGCGGGAGATGTGGTGTTCGGGAGGTTCCGCTTTCTCGTCGCGATCACTCCTGTCCAAGTTCGTCTTGAACGGGGCCGTTTTCCCGTAGAGGGTGCCAGGCCCGTAGCGACGGAGGATCGCGGCGAGAGGGACTCTCCTTAGAGTCGGGTTGCTTGAGAGTGCAGCCCTAAGTGGGTGGTAAACTCCATCTAAGGCTAAATATTACCGCGAGACCGATAGCGAACAAGTACCGTGAGGGAAAGTTGAAAAGAACTTTGAAGAGAGAGTTCAAGAGTACGTGAAACCGTTCAGGGGTAAACCTGCGAAACTCGAATGAACGAACGGAGAGATTCATCGTCATTCCGCGGCGTACGGACGCGCGCCTCGATGCCCTCGGCTTCGGTCGTTAGGCACGGGTCGCGTCCGTCGACGTCCGCGGACGGCGTGCACTTCTCTCTTAGTAAATACATCGCGACCCGTTCGATGTCGGTCTAAGCGCCGTACGGGAGCCCCGTTGCCCCTTCACGGGGGTAGTGGGACCGCGACGGTGGCCGACCGGCCGTCGGACGGTAGTTTTGACGAATCGCGCACGCGTTTTAGACGCGTCCGGCCCGACGCAAGTCAACGTCGTATCCTATGTCTACGCCTTAGTGCGGACGCAGGTGCGGCGCGTCTGCCGTCGCCGCCGTGTTGTCTCGGACTGTGCGCGTCTCTGTCTGCGATGATTCAGTTTCGGGCACTCGCAGGACCCGTCTTGAAACACGGACCAAGGAGT
>CATLJQ010000028.1:32500-37500 GCA_949987655.1 Polymixis flavicincta | reverse complement strand
AATTAAAAGAATAAGTAGACATCAGTTTGACACGTTTGACTTAAATGTCATAACAATAATAATATATTATTATGTAAAATTAGGTTATTTTAAATAGACGAATCGTTTAAGACCGATTCGCAGAGTACTAATAAATACAGAAAACAAAGTGTGAAATATAAATAATGTAAAAGGATATCTACTAAAACATAAAGAAGTACAGTGTATCAGGTAATAAACAGATACTATACCCCCCAGTATGAAATGGCTAAAATACTGCTAAAACGGTAAGAAAATTTCATAAACTATCCATAAATATACGATGTTGTGTGTGAAAATTCAGATAAAGCAGTCAAAATTGCAATTTTAACATGTCATTCCTCCGTTGCTATGCAACAGTCCGACCTGATGCTAGGTGTGACATTATTTTCGTTACGGAATTTCTGGGTTCGGTCTACACGCTCAAGGCCCGCGATAGAACCTATGCAATAGCTTAAAATCTTATTCCTTGAGTTAATAAACTTGAAACTTGGCATAAATACTAAGTTAAGTAAATTATGAGGTTGGCCATTTATTGTTTTTCTAAACTGGTCAAAGTTTGTATGGAAGAATTAAACCAAAAAGTGAAGAATAACGTGTATCAATCGGGGTTTCTCGAAAATCTACCCGTTAAAAGTAAAAAAGGATAGATAGTCCGTGACATTAGAAATGTGAAAGTTCGTGAAGGTGATTGGATGTTTGTTACTCAATCAATCACGCAAAAACGTCTAAACGGATTTGGATGAAATTTCACACACAGACAGATTATAACCTAGATTAACATATAGAATACTTTTTATCCCGGTAGTACGTTCCCGCGGGATATTATATAATTGCTGTTCGGTGTATTTTGTCCATGGTATTTTATTATGTGTGAGTGACAGAAACGAATCGCTGCAAAACCGACTCCACGTAGTCTCGTCTGCCCTACCCCTAGAGTGTTATATAAATCCGCGTAGGCGCGGAGGGGCGAGGCGGCCCGCGAGCCGAGGAGCAGGTGGATGTAACGCTCGCCGCCGCAGCTGAGGCTGGCCGGCGAAGCCGGCCAGCAAGCCGAAGCTGCGGTGGTGAGCGTTAAGCCATCTGCGACGGTAAGCTCGCGTGGGACCGCCGGAGCCTCGCAGCGCCGGAGCCGTGACGGAAACCATGCCTGCTCGCTTCAATTTAAACGTTTAGATGTGGCGTGTTTTTTCAAAAACATATCTTTGTTCTATGTAATTCGTAGCCATCAAAATCTACCAAGTTTTCGTAGAATCCTCATAACTTTGCTTCCTGGTGACGCATTTTGACGCTGTTTTTTGCTACGTTATTAATAATTAGGCTCCCCGAGACCGTCCGAGTCGAAATATACACGAAAACGCGAAAAAATTTTGCCTGTGTGTGTGTGTGTGTGTGTGTGTGTGTGTGTGTGTGTGTGTGTGTGTGTGTGTGTGTGTGTGTTGGTATTATAATTTCATTATAATCATTTCAATAACCACCACCGTGTCTTGAGGGGGTGGGGTTTGGTTTGGTCTGGGGTGTTGGGCTTTACCGAAGTACAAAAAACCTTACTTACATTTCTCTCTTTCGAATCGGTTTGTGGGGGAGGGGGAGGGGGAGGGGGTGGGGTGGTGGTGGTGGTGGTGGTGGTGGTGTGTTTGTTCTTGCGTGTGTCTGTGTTATAGGGTGGTATTATAATTTCATTAGCAACATTTCAATTACCACCACCGTGCGGGGTCAAGGGGGATGGGGGGGGGGGGGGGGTGAACTATCTACCTACCCCCCCAAAAATACATGGGCTGGTTCCAGGATCATTCACTCGCCCGGATTCCCAACATGATGTAATTTTTTTTTTTTTTTTATATTACGTCCATGGTCTAAGATCAGCCCGATCACATCGTTTTTTAGTTTCGCATATATGTCATGCGAAGCGACGCGACGTCCGAGTGCGGACCGAGCGGCGCGGCGCTGGCGGACTTTTGAGTTTGTTGTTGGTGTGTTTATCGGTTTGTGAACTTGGTGTCGCTCCCGATGTGTTGTGTGTTGTGTTGCCGTTTTGACGCGAATATAGTATATGATACACGTGTAGTTGACAGAGTTGTGTGTTTCGGTGTGTGGTGGCGGAAATTACTCGACGCGGCGCGTTTGTGCCGTGGCTGAGCTTTTGACGCTGTGTACGCGCTATATTATATATAGAAACATACGATGGTGTTAGCTGTGCATGGTGTGTTGTTACTTCGTTGGCTTGTGGCGCGCTCATATCGACATTTATTAACGGGGGTGTGTGCGTTTTCACATACTGTGTGACGACTGATGACGGACGATTGTGTGAACTGTGTGGACCGACGGATCGTATTTTATGCGTTTCCGTAAACAGCGGTCGTTGTATGAAACAATGTGAACGGCGTGACGTCTACCGGCGCTCGGACGCGTCCAGTGTACGTCACGTCTCATGAGTATTAATGCTCTTTATGAATTATCATGGTGAGGCGCTCTATAGATTCCGGGCGGAATCGTATATGGCTTTACGGATGTGTTAACAAATTTTACACACGTGAACTCGTCTCGGTACGAACGTTCGATATGGGGGCTTTTCTGTTCATGTACATCATGAACGTCAACGCCCTTATGCACGCGCAGCGTCGTCTGGCGGGTTGAGATATACGCGTCCAGAGGACAGCGCGTGTGACCCAAAAATTCTAATAAACACACAGAGCTCGCCCGTATGCGTTCTGCGTCTCTAAGATCGTGGACGCTCGGGAATGAGGATTCAATATGCGTTTCGCCGCCGAGGCGCGCGGTCGCCCTCGCGGTGGCCGCTGTGTGTCGGTGCGCGGGCGCGTGTCGATCTCTTATAACGAAGCTCCCTGGTTGATCCTGCCAGTAGTTATATGCTTGTCTCAAAGATTAAGCCATGCATGTCTCAGTGCAAGCCGTATTAAGGCGATACCGCGAATGGCTCAATATATCAGTTTTGGTTCCTTAGATCTTACTCAGTTACTTGGATAACTGTGGTAATTCTAGAGCTAATACATGCAATCAGAACTCTGACCAGTGATGGGATGAGTGCTTTTATTAGATCAAAACCAATCGACGGAGGGCCTCGCGTCCGAAGTCGTTAATTTTGATGAATCTGGATAACTTTTGCCGATCGCATGGTCCAGTACCGGCGACGCATCTTTCAAATGTCTGCCTTATCAACTTTCGATGGTAGTTTCTGCGACTACCATGGTTGTCACGGGTAACGGGGAATCAGGGTTCGATTCCGGAGAGGGAGCCTGAGAAACGGCTACCACATCCAAGGAAGGCAGCAGGCGCGCAAATTACCCACTCCCGGCACGGGGAGGTAGTGACGAAAAATAACGATACGGGACTCTTACGAGGCCTCGTAATCGGAATGAGTACACTTTAAATATTTTAACGAGGAACAATTGGAGGGCAAGTCTGGTGCCAGCAGCCGCGGTAATTCCAGCTCCAATAGCGTATACTAAAATTGTTGCGGTTAAAAAGCTCGTAGTTGCATTTGTGCGCCGCGCTGTCGGTGCACCGCATCCGCGGTGATACTGACACGTCTGCGGAGCATATCGTCGGTGAGCCGTCGGTAAAACGTCGGTTCAATATCAAAATCCTATCGCGGTGCTCTTCAATGAGTGTCGAGGTGGGCCGACAATTTTACTTTGAACAAATTAGAGTGCTCAAAGCGGGCTCAAAATGCTGCTTGAATATTTCGTGCATGGAATAATAGAATATGATCTCGGTTCTATTTTGTTGGTTTTCAGAACTCCGAGGTAATGATTAATAGGGATAACTGGGGGCATTCGTATTGCGACGTTAGAGGTGAAATTCTTGGATCGTCGCAAGACGAACATCAGCGAAAGCATTTGCCAAAGGTGTTTTCATCAATCAAGAACGAAAGTTAGAGGTTCGAAGGCGATTAGATACCGCCCTAGTTCTAACCGTAAATATGTCATCTAGCGATCCGCCGACGTTACTACAATGGCTCGGCGGGCAGCTTCCGGGAAACCAAAGATTTTGGACTCCGGGGGGAGTATGGTTGCAAAGCTGAAACTTAAAGGAATTGACGGAAGGGCACCACCAGGAGTGGAGCCTGCGGCTTAATTTGACTCAACACGGGAAATCTCACCAGGCCCGGACACCGGAAGGATTGACAGATTAACAGCTCTTTCTTGATTCGGTGGGTGGTGGTGCATGGCCGTTCTTAGTTGGTGGAGCGATTTGTCTGGTTAATTCCGGTAACGAACGAGACTCTAGCCTGCTAAATAGGCGTCGTCATTTAGGTGTGCGTGACTCCGGTCTCGCAACTCACTGGCGACGTATTAAAATTCTTCTTAGAGGGACCGGCGGCTTCGAGCCGCACGAGATTGAGCAATAACAGGTCTGTGATGCCCTTAGATGTCCTGGGCCGCACGCGCGCTACACTGAAGGAATCAGCATGTTCTCCCTGGCCTAGAGGCCCGGGCAACCCGCTGAAACTCCTTCGTGCTGGGGATTGGGGTTTGCAATTATCCCCCATAAACGAGGAATTCCTAGTAAGCGCGAGTCATAAGCTCGCGTTGATTACGTCCCTGCCCTTTGTACACACCGCCCGTCGCTACTACCGATTGAATGATTTAGTGAGGTCTTCGGACCGACACGCGGTGGCTTCACGGCCGTCGGCGTTGCTGGGAAGTTGACCAAACTTGATCATTTAGAGGAAGTAAAAGTCGTAACAAGGTTTCCGTAGGGGAACCTGCGGAAGGATCATTAACGTGTAACGCTATGCGTGTATCTTAAAAAAATACACGACGCGCGTAAACGTAAATATCAATCCAAAAACAAAAATGAAACGATCAACGTCCGATGTGTCCGCGTGTTTTACACGTTGGGCACACGGCGTTTTTCGAGATAAGAGAGAGAATCGAAACGCGCGCTTCTGCGTGCCGCGACGCGCGATGCTGAGTGCGCTGTCGACGACGTGTGTTCGCACACGACGCGACGGTGCG
>CATLJQ010000028.1:17500-25000 GCA_949987655.1 Polymixis flavicincta | reverse complement strand
CACGCTCAAGGCCCGCGATAGAACCTATGCAATAGCTTAAAATCTTATTCCTTGAGTTAATAAACTTGAAACTTGGCATAAATACTAAGTTAAGTAAATTATGAGGTTGGCCATTTATTGTTTTTCTAAACTGGTCAAAGTTTGTATGGAAGAATTAAACCAAAAAGTGAAGAATAACGTGTATCAATCAGGGTTTCTCGAAAATCTACCCGTTAAAAGTAAAAAAGGATAGATAGTCCGTGACATTAGAAATGTGAAAGTTCGTGAAGGTGATTGGATGTTTGTTACTCAATCAATCACGCAAAAACGGCTAAACGGATTTGGATGAAATTTCACACACAGACAGATTATAACCTAGATTAACATATAGAATACTTTTTATCCCGGTAGTACGTTCCCGCGGGATATTATATAATTGCTGTTCGGTGTATTTTGTCCATGGTATTTTATTATGTGTGAGTGACAGAA
Source organism: Polymixis flavicincta (assembly GCA_949987655.1). NCBI lineage: Eukaryota > Metazoa > Arthropoda > Insecta > Lepidoptera > Noctuidae > Polymixis > Polymixis flavicincta. Next base: position 24,532 of record CATLJQ010000028.1, on the reverse strand, counting down.
ACGAATCGCTGCAAAACCGACTCCACGTAGTCTCGTCTGCCCTACCCCTAGAGTGTTATATAAATCCGCGTAGGCGCGGAGGGGCGAGGCGGCCCGCGAGCCGAGGAGCAGGTGGATGTAACGCTCGCCGCCGCAGCTGAGGCTGGCCGGCGAAGCCGGCCAGCAAGCCGAAGCTGCGGTGGTGAGCGTTAAGCCACCTGCGACGGTAAGCTCGCGTGGGACCGCCGGAGCCTCGCAGCGCCGGAGCCGTGACGGAAACCATGCCTGCTCGCTTCAATTTAAACGTTTAGATGTGGCGTGTTTTTTCAAAAACATATCTTTGTTCTATGTAATTCGTAGCCATCAAAATCTACCAAGTTTTCGTAGAATCCTCATAACTTTGCTTCCTGGTGACGCATTTTGACGCTGTTTTTTGCTACGTTATTAATAATTAGGCTCCCCGAGACCGTCCGAGTCGAAATATACACGAAAACGCGAAAAAATTTTGCCTGTGTGTGTGTGTGTGTGTGTGTGTGTTGGTATTATAATTTCATTATAATCATTTCAATAGCCACCACCGTGTCTTGAGGGGGTGGGGTTTGGTTTGGTCTGGGGTGTTGGGCTTTACCGAAGTACAAAAAACCTTACTTACATTTCTCTCTTTCGAATCGGTTTGTGGGGGAGGGGGAGGGGGAGGGGGGAGGGGGGGTGGTGGTGGTGGTGGTGGTGGTGGTGGTGGTGGTGGTGGTGGTGTGTTTGTTCTTGCGTGTGTCTGTGTTATAGGGTGGTATTATAATTTCATTAGCAACATTTCAATTACCACCACCGTGCGGGGTCAAGGGGGATGGGGGGGGGGTGAACTATCTACCTACCCCCCCCAAAAATACATGGGCTGGTTCCAGGATCATTCACTCGCCCGGATTCCCAACATGATGTAATTTTTTTTTTTTTTTTATATTACGTCCATGGTCTAAGATCAGCCCGATCACATCGTTTTTTAGTTTCGCATATATGTCATGCGAAGCGACGCGACGTCCGAGTGCGGACCGAGCGGCGCGGCGCTGGCGGACTTTTGAGTTTGTTGTTGGTGTGTTTATCGGTTTGTGAACTTGGTGTCGCTCCCGATGTGTTGTGTGTTGTGTTGCCGTTTTGACGCGAATATAGTATATGATACACGTGTAGTTGACAGAGTTGTGTGTTTCGGTGTGTGGTGGCGGAAATTACTCGACGCGGCGCGTTTGTGCCGTGGCTGAGCTTTTGACGCTGTGTACGCGCTATATCATATATAGAAACATACGATGGTGTTAGCTGTGCATGGTGTGTTGTTACTTCGTTGGCTTGTGGCGCGCTCATATCGACATTTATTAACGGGGGTGTGTGCGTTTTCACATACTGTGTGACGACTGATGACGGACGATTGTGTGAACTGTGTGGACCGACGGATCGTATTTTATGCGTTTCCGTAAACAGCGGTCGTTGTATGAAACAATGTGAACGGCGTGACGTCTACCGGCGCTCGGACGCGTCCAGTGTACGTCACGTCTCATGAGTATTAATGCTCTTTATGAATTATCATGGTGAGGCGCTCTATAGATTCCGGGCGGAATCGTATATGGCTTTACGGATGTGTTAACAAATTTTACACACGTGAACTCGTCTCGGTACGAACGTTCGATATGGGGGCTTTTCTGTTCATGTACATCATGAACGTCAACGCCCTTATGCACGCGCAGCGTCGTCTGGCGGGTTGAGATATACGCGTCCAGAGGACAGCGCGTGTGACCCAAAAATTCTAATAAACACACAGAGCTCGCCCGTATGCGTTCTGCGTCTCTAAGATCGTGGACGCTCGGGAATGAGGATTCAATATGCGTTTCGCCGCCGAGGCGCGCGGTCGCCCTCGCGGTGGCCGCTGTGTGTCGGTGCGCGGGCGCGTGTCGATCTCTTATAACGAAGCTCCCTGGTTGATCCTGCCAGTAGTTATATGCTTGTCTCAAAGATTAAGCCATGCATGTCTCAGTGCAAGCCGTATTAAGGCGATACCGCGAATGGCTCAATATATCAGTTTTGGTTCCTTAGATCTTACTCAGTTACTTGGATAACTGTGGTAATTCTAGAGCTAATACATGCAATCAGAACTCTGACCAGTGATGGGATGAGTGCTTTTATTAGATCAAAACCAATCGACGGAGGGCCTCGCGTCCGAAGTCGTTAATTTTGATGAATCTGGATAACTTTTGCCGATCGCATGGTCCAGTACCGGCGACGCATCTTTCAAATGTCTGCCTTATCAACTTTCGATGGTAGTTTCTGCGACTACCATGGTTGTCACGGGTAACGGGGAATCAGGGTTCGATTCCGGAGAGGGAGCCTGAGAAACGGCTACCACATCCAAGGAAGGCAGCAGGCGCGCAAATTACCCACTCCCGGCACGGGGAGGTAGTGACGAAAAATAACGATACGGGACTCTTACGAGGCCTCGTAATCGGAATGAGTACACTTTAAATATTTTAACGAGGAACAATTGGAGGGCAAGTCTGGTGCCAGCAGCCGCGGTAATTCCAGCTCCAATAGCGTATACTAAAATTGTTGCGGTTAAAAAGCTCGTAGTTGCATTTGTGCGCCGCGCTGTCGGTGCACCGCATCCGCGGTGATACTGACACGTCTGCGGAGCATATCGTCGGTGAGCCGTCGGTAAAACGTCGGTTCAATATCAAAATCCTATCGCGGTGCTCTTCAATGAGTGTCGAGGTGGGCCGACAATTTTACTTTGAACAAATTAGAGTGCTCAAAGCGGGCTCAAAATGCTGCTTGAATATTTCGTGCATGGAATAATAGAATATGATCTCGGTTCTATTTTGTTGGTTTTCAGAACTCCGAGGTAATGATTAATAGGGATAACTGGGGGCATTCGTATTGCGACGTTAGAGGTGAAATTCTTGGATCGTCGCAAGACGAACATCAGCGAAAGCATTTGCCAAAGGTGTTTTCATCAATCAAGAACGAAAGTTAGAGGTTCGAAGGCGATTAGATACCGCCCTAGTTCTAACCGTAAATATGTCATCTAGCGATCCGCCGACGTTACTACAATGGCTCGGCGGGCAGCTTCCGGGAAACCAAAGATTTTGGACTCCGGGGGGAGTATGGTTGCAAAGCTGAAACTTAAAGGAATTGACGGAAGGGCACCACCAGGAGTGGAGCCTGCGGCTTAATTTGACTCAACACGGGAAATCTCACCAGGCCCGGACACCGGAAGGATTGACAGATTAACAGCTCTTTCTTGATTCGGTGGGTGGTGGTGCATGGCCGTTCTTAGTTGGTGGAGCGATTTGTCTGGTTAATTCCGGTAACGAACGAGACTCTAGCCTGCTAAATAGGCGTCGTCATTTAGGTGTGCGTGACTCCGGTCTCGCAACTCACTGGCGACGTATTAAAATTCTTCTTAGAGGGACCGGCGGCTTCGAGCCGCACGAGATTGAGCAATAACAGGTCTGTGATGCCCTTAGATGTCCTGGGCCGCACGCGCGCTACACTGAAGGAATCAGCATGTTCTCCCTGGCCTAGAGGCCCGGGCAACCCGCTGAAACTCCTTCGTGCTGGGGATTGGGGTTTGCAATTATCCCCCATAAACGAGGAATTCCTAGTAAGCGCGAGTCATAAGCTCGCGTTGATTACGTCCCTGCCCTTTGTACACACCGCCCGTCGCTACTACCGATTGAATGATTTAGTGAGGTCTTCGGACCGACACGCGGTGGCTTCACGGCCGTCGGCGTTGCTGGGAAGTTGACCAAACTTGATCATTTAGAGGAAGTAAAAGTCGTAACAAGGTTTCCGTAGGGGAACCTGCGGAAGGATCATTAACGTGTAACGCTATGCGTGTATCTTAAAAAAATACACGACGCGCGTAAACGTAAATATCAATCCAAAAACAAAAATGAAACGATCAACGTCCGATGTGTCCGCGTGTTTTACACGTTGGGCACACGGCGTTTTTCGAGATAAGAGAGAGAATCGAAACGCGCGCTTCTGCGTGCCGCGACGCGCGATGCTGAGTGCGCTGTCGACGACGTGTGTTCGCACACGACGCGACGGTGCGCGTGCGTCGCGCTGATGTCGGCCGCGCGTCGCGCGCGTCGTTCTCGCGTCGCGTCCTCGCACGGTATGTAGACTGGTCTAAAAACCCGCACCACGAGTACCGTTGGACGTGTTCGTCAACACATTCGTCCCTCATACTGCGGTGGGATCAATTTTTTTGTTATTTCTATAACAATTATATACCTATACGATCAGTTCATGTAACAATTATGATAATATAACATAGTTATCTCATTCCATGTGGTGATATGTTTATTATTAAACTATTACCCTGGACGGTGGATCACTTGGCTCGCGGGTCGATGAAGAACGCAGTTAACTGCGCGTCATAGTGTGAACTGCAGGACACATTTGAACATCGACATTTCGAACGCACATTGCGGTCCGTGGAGACACATCCAGGACCACTCCTGTCTGAGGGCCGGCTGTATAAAATACAAATGCCACATTGCGTCTCGAGTTTAACATTCGTCACGCATCTGACGGTTCTGCGCTAGGAGCTCGCTCTTCGCGCGGTCCGTTCAAATATAACGATATTATACAATACACAAGACATTTGTCGAACGACGTTGTCGCGCTTGATGTTGTTGCGTGAAGCACGCATCCATCGTGCGCGTTCGCGTGCGGACGTACAAAAGGAAGCGGCGGTCGTGTGTGAAAACACACGCGCGCTCGCGACTCTTCGGTCTGCGATAACATTGCTAACCAGTGAGTGTTGCGATGCGTCAAGTCGCATTCCTCGTTCGTAACACGCGTTACGCGCGCGCATGCGTTTGCGAGCTTCGTTACGCGCGTACTCGTCGTTAAAGGCGTGCACACACGACGATCGACAGTAAAAATGTTTTATTCTGTATAACATAGTCTCAGTAGGCGGACTCGACGTCCGAAGAGCGCATCGACGCCGCCGTCGTTCTCGTTGATTCGATGAGTTCGGTTGCTGCGTCGTAACGCTGACGGATATCGCGTCTGCCTCATTCTTTTATCGTTGGCCTCAGATCAGGGAGGATCACCCGCCGAATTTAAGCATATTAGTAAGCGGAGGAAAAGAAACTAACTAGGATTTCCTTAGTAGCGGCGAGCGAACAGGAAAGAAGCCCAGCACTGAATCCCGCCGTTGTTCAGGCGGCGGGAGATGTGGTGTTCGGGAGGTTCCGCTTTCTCGTCGCGATCACTCCTGTCCAAGTTCGTCTTGAACGGGGCCGTTTTCCCGTAGAGGGTGCCAGGCCCGTAGCGACGGAGGATCGCGGCGAGAGGGACTCTCCTTAGAGTCGGGTTGCTTGAGAGTGCAGCCCTAAGTGGGTGGTAAACTCCATCTAAGGCTAAATATTACCGCGAGACCGATAGCGAACAAGTACCGTGAGGGAAAGTTGAAAAGAACTTTGAAGAGAGAGTTCAAGAGTACGTGAAACCGTTCAGGGGTAAACCTGCGAAACTCGAATGAACGAACGGAGAGATTCATCGTCATTCCGCGGCGTACGGACGCGCGCCTCGATGCCCTCGGCTTCGGTCGTTAGGCACGGGTCGCGTCCGTCGACGTCCGCGGACGGCGTGCACTTCTCTCTTAGTAAATACATCGCGACCCGTTCGATGTCGGTCTAAGCGCCGTACGGGAGCCCCGTTGCCCCTTCACGGGGGTAGTGGGACCGCGACGGTGGCCGACCGGCCGTCGGACGGTAGTTTTGACGAATCGCGCACGCGTTTTAGACGCGTCCGGCCCGACGCAAGTCAACGTCGTATCCTATGTCTACGCCTTAGTGCGGACGCAGGTGCGGCGCGTCTGCCGTCGCCGCCGTGTTGTCTCGGACTGTGCGCGTCTCTGTCTGCGATGATTCAGTTTCGGGCACTCGCAGGACCCGTCTTGAAACACGGACCAAGGAGTCTAGCATGTATGCGAGTCATTGAGATAATAAAACTGAAAGGCGCAACGAAAGTGAAGGCGCGCGCTCGCCGCGCGCTCAGGGAGGATGGAGCTTCGATCTCGGTCGATCTCTCGCACTCCCGAGGCGTCTCGTTTCCAATCCGTGAATGCAGGCGCGCTCTGAGCATAAATGCTGGGACCCGAAAGATGGTGAACTATGCCTGGTCAGGTCGAAGTCAGGGGAAACCCTGATGGAGGACCGTAGCGATTCTGACGTGCAAATCGATCGTCGGAACTGGGTATAGGGGCGAAAGACTAATCGAACCATCTAGTAGCTGGTTCCGTCCGAAGTTTCCCTCAGGATAGCTGGCGTCGATTTGAACAGTCTCATCCGGTAAAGCGAATGATTAGAGGCATTGGGACCGAAACGATCTCAACCTATTCTCAAACTTTAAATGGGTGAGTACTCCGGCTTACTCGAACGATGAAGCCGGAGATCTGATGACGGTGCCAAGTGGGCCAATTTTGGTAAGCAGAACTGGCGCTGTGGGATGAACCAAACGTAGTGTTAAGGCGCCTAAAAAACGCTCATGGGACACCATGAAAGGCGTTGGTCGCTCATGACAGCAGGACGGTGGCCATGGAAGTCGGAATCCGCTAAGGAGTGTGCAACGACTCACCTGCCGAAGCAACCAGCCCTGAAAATGGATGGCGCTGAAGCGTTTTGCCTATACACTACCGTTACGGGCATGTGCGACGTTCTTTGTGACGTCATTAAGCCGTAACGAGTAGGACGTGCGCGGCGGAGAGCGCAGAAGGGTCTGGGCGTGAGCCCGCCTGGAGCCTCCGTCGGTGCAGATCTTGGTGGTAGTAGCAAATACTCCAGCGAGGCCCTGGAGGACTGACGTGGAGAAGGGTTTCGCGTGAACAGTAGTTGCTCGCGAGTCAGTCGATCCTAAGCTCAAGGAGAAATCTTATGTCGATGTGGCGTGTTTTTTCAAAAAGATTGATATACAATCTCAATGATAAATAACGCCCTTTGAGCGAAAGGGAATCCAGTTCCTATTCCGGAACCCGGCAGCGGAACCGTTTCAATAATC
>CATLJQ010000028.1:0-15000 GCA_949987655.1 Polymixis flavicincta | reverse complement strand
CATTAAACTGCAATGATAAAATTACAATATAATAATAGTTATAGTGGAGTAGGTAATTGTGCATGCAAGCAAATGTAATTAATTACAATAAATTCAAAGTCAATTTCATTTCATGTCATGTAAAAGTCAATTGATGTCAGCTTGTTATAATAATTTTATTATAAAGATTGGTCGTAAAGAAACTCGTCTATGGTATAGTAACATCTGTCAAGCAGTAACCCGTTCAGAGATTTTTTGAACGTTTGTAGTGGCATACATTTTATTATACACGTCTTGTGGAGCAACACCAAAGAAGGTTTTCTTCAAAAGAGATGTCTACTATACGAGCATCGATTAATACACGAACAGAACCACCGCTCCACGAATACACTTTACTACTACTATTTAATACACGAACTGAACCCGGGATTTAATACGCGAACTGACCGCTACCGCCTGCTGCGTTTAATACGTGAACCAACACCATGCAATTGCACAGCATTCAACGTGCGGCGGGCATGATTTCTGCCACGGCTCCGGCGCTGCGAGGCTCCGGCGGTCCCACGCGAGCTTATCGTCGCAGATGGTTTAACGCTCACCACCGCGGCTTCGGCTTGCTGGCCGGCTTCGCCGGCCAGCCTCAGCTGCGGCGGCGAGCGTTACAACCGCCTGCTCCTCAGCTCGCGGGCCGCCTCGCCCCTCCGCGCCTACGCGATTCTAAATTACATTCTAGGGTAGGGCAGACAAGACTGCGTGGAGTCGGATCTACGGCGATTCGTTTCTGTCACTAAAATAATGTATGTGGTCGCATATCGGACAAAAACAGTGTTCGTTGTTATGTTAATTTTTGATTGTCTTGAGTGTTTCACAGTGAATTAAGTGTGGTGCGATGTATAAAATGGTATGATTCCACCTAGATTTCAAACGTAATCTAATCTACTAATAAACCCTCTGAATGTTCGAGCGCGTTATGAAGTTTGATTTTATTACTATACCTATATTCAATGAGTGAACCAGTAGTTCTATGAGAATACAACGTAATTTTAGAACGGCTCACAATATTTCTTATGGTTTTCTCATTCACGAACCGATAAAAGTAACATTTATTTTACTAGCAGCATTATAACGGCATCTTAACTTAATCTACTTGACAGTACATACCTATTAATATTGATTTTATTAGTAATGTACATATACATAAATGTAAAAGGAGAAACCGACTGACTGATCAATCAACGCACAGCCGAAACTACTAGTACTGGGAACGTGAAATTTTGCACACGGCTTCCTTTTATAATGTAGGGGAGCACTAAGAAGGGGTTTTTCGAAATTCGACCTGTAAGGGGGTGAAAAGGGGGAATTTTTTTTTGTATAAAAAAAACGTGTGGCACTCGGGACTGCCGCGGTAAAGCTATTGCATAGCATTTTTTATCAACTTATGCACCTCCTGGATAAAAACCGAGAGTGCGTTTAAGATAATTCAGAATTACGTTATTTAGTAGACAACGCAATTAGGTAGAAAATACCAAATTTGGGCTATCCAAAACGATAGAAAAATTATTTTTAGTAAAATACAATCATAATGCAACCTTCCTTGCCTTGAATATACTGCATAGACAATTAAAAGAATAAGTAGACATCAGTTTGACACGTTTGACTTAAATGTCATAACAATAATAATATATTATTATTAATATAAAATTAGGTTATTTTAAATAGACGAATCGTTTAAGACCGATTCGCAGAGTACTAATAAATACAGAAAACAAAGTGTGAAATATAAATAATGTAAAAGGATAATTATCTACTAAAACATAAAGAAGTACAGTGTATCAGGTAATAAACAGATACTATACCCCCCAGTATGAAATGGCTAAAATACTGCTAAAACGGTAAGAAAATTTCATAAACTATCCATAAATATACGATGTTGTGTGTGAAAATTCAGATAAAGCAGTCAAAATTGCAATTTTAACATGTCATTCCTCCGTTGCTATGCAACAGTCCGACCTGATGCTAGGTGTGACATTATTTTCGTTACGGAATTTCTGGGTTCGGTCTACACGCTCAAGGCCCGCGATAGAACCTATGCAATAGCTTAAAATCTTATTCCTTGAGTTAATAAACTTGAAACTTGGCATAAATACTAAGTTAAGTAAATTATGAGGTTGGCCATTTATTGTTTTTCTAAACTGGTCAAAGTTTGTATGGAAGAATTAAACCAAAAAGTGAAGAATAACGTGTATCAATCAGGGTTTCTCGAAAATCTACCCGTTAAAAGTAAAAAAGGATAGATAGTCCGTGACATTAGAAATGTGAAAGTTCGTGAAGGTGATTGGATGTTTGTTACTCAATCAATCACGCAAAAACGGCTAAACGGATTTGGATGAAATTTCACACACAGACAGATTATAACCTAGATTAACATATAGAATACTTTTTATCCCGGTAGTACGTTCCCGCGGGATATTATATAATTGCTGTTCGGTGTATTTTGTCCATGGTATTTTATTATGTGTGAGTGACAGAAACGAATCGCTGCAAAACCGACTCCACGTAGTCTCGTCTGCCCTACCCCTAGAGTGTTATATAAATCCGCGTAGGCGCGGAGGGGCGAGGCGGCCCGCGAGCCGAGGAGCAGGTGGATGTAACGCTCGCCGCCGCAGCTGAGGCTGGCCGGCGAAGCCGGCCAGCAAGCCGAAGCTGCGGTGGTGAGCGTTAAGCCACCTGCGACGGTAAGCTCGCGTGGGACCGCCGGAGCCTCGCAGCGCCGGAGCCGTGACGGAAACCATGCCTGCTCGCTTCAATTTAAACGTTTAGATGTGGCGTGTTTTTTCAAAAACATATCTTTGTTCTATGTAATTCGTAGCCATCAAAATCTACCAAGTTTTCGTAGAATCCTCATAACTTTGCTTCCTGGTGACGCATTTTGACGCTGTTTTTTGCTACGTTATTAATAATTAGGCTCCCCGAGACCGTCCGAGTCGAAATATACACGAAAACGCGAAAAAATTTTGCCTGTGTGTGTGTGTGTGTGTGTGTGTGTTGGTATTATAATTTCATTATAATCATTTCAATAGCCACCACCGTGTCTTGAGGGGGTGGGGTTTGGTTTGGTCTGGGGTGTTGGGCTTTACCGAAGTACAAAAAACCTTACTTACATTTCTCTCTTTCGAATCGGTTTGTGGGGGAGGGGGAGGGGGAGGGGGGAGGGGGGGTGGTGGTGGTGGTGGTGGTGGTGGTGGTGGTGGTGGTGGTGGTGTGTTTGTTCTTGCGTGTGTCTGTGTTATAGGGTGGTATTATAATTTCATTAGCAACATTTCAATTACCACCACCGTGCGGGGTCAAGGGGGATGGGGGGGGGGTGAACTATCTACCTACCCCCCCCAAAAATACATGGGCTGGTTCCAGGATCATTCACTCGCCCGGATTCCCAACATGATGTAATTTTTTTTTTTTTTTTATATTACGTCCATGGTCTAAGATCAGCCCGATCACATCGTTTTTTAGTTTCGCATATATGTCATGCGAAGCGACGCGACGTCCGAGTGCGGACCGAGCGGCGCGGCGCTGGCGGACTTTTGAGTTTGTTGTTGGTGTGTTTATCGGTTTGTGAACTTGGTGTCGCTCCCGATGTGTTGTGTGTTGTGTTGCCGTTTTGACGCGAATATAGTATATGATACACGTGTAGTTGACAGAGTTGTGTGTTTCGGTGTGTGGTGGCGGAAATTACTCGACGCGGCGCGTTTGTGCCGTGGCTGAGCTTTTGACGCTGTGTACGCGCTATATTATATATAGAAACATACGATGGTGTTAGCTGTGCATGGTGTGTTGTTACTTCGTTGGCTTGTGGCGCGCTCATATCGACATTTATTAACGGGGGTGTGTGCGTTTTCACATACTGTGTGACGACTGATGACGGACGATTGTGTGAACTGTGTGGACCGACGGATCGTATTTTATGCGTTTCCGTAAACAGCGGTCGTTGTATGAAACAATGTGAACGGCGTGACGTCTACCGGCGCTCGGACGCGTCCAGTGTACGTCACGTCTCATGAGTATTAATGCTCTTTATGAATTATCATGGTGAGGCGCTCTATAGATTCCGGGCGGAATCGTATATGGCTTTACGGATGTGTTAACAAATTTTACACACGTGAACTCGTCTCGGTACGAACGTTCGATATGGGGGCTTTTCTGTTCATGTACATCATGAACGTCAACGCCCTTATGCACGCGCAGCGTCGTCTGGCGGGTTGAGATATACGCGTCCAGAGGACAGCGCGTGTGACCCAAAAATTCTAATAAACACACAGAGCTCGCCCGTATGCGTTCTGCGTCTCTAAGATCGTGGACGCTCGGGAATGAGGATTCAATATGCGTTTCGCCGCCGAGGCGCGCGGTCGCCCTCGCGGTGGCCGCTGTGTGTCGGTGCGCGGGCGCGTGTCGATCTCTTATAACGAAGCTCCCTGGTTGATCCTGCCAGTAGTTATATGCTTGTCTCAAAGATTAAGCCATGCATGTCTCAGTGCAAGCCGTATTAAGGCGATACCGCGAATGGCTCAATATATCAGTTTTGGTTCCTTAGATCTTACTCAGTTACTTGGATAACTGTGGTAATTCTAGAGCTAATACATGCAATCAGAACTCTGACCAGTGATGGGATGAGTGCTTTTATTAGATCAAAACCAATCGACGGAGGGCCTCGCGTCCGAAGTCGTTAATTTTGATGAATCTGGATAACTTTTGCCGATCGCATGGTCCAGTACCGGCGACGCATCTTTCAAATGTCTGCCTTATCAACTTTCGATGGTAGTTTCTGCGACTACCATGGTTGTCACGGGTAACGGGGAATCAGGGTTCGATTCCGGAGAGGGAGCCTGAGAAACGGCTACCACATCCAAGGAAGGCAGCAGGCGCGCAAATTACCCACTCCCGGCACGGGGAGGTAGTGACGAAAAATAACGATACGGGACTCTTACGAGGCCTCGTAATCGGAATGAGTACACTTTAAATATTTTAACGAGGAACAATTGGAGGGCAAGTCTGGTGCCAGCAGCCGCGGTAATTCCAGCTCCAATAGCGTATACTAAAATTGTTGCGGTTAAAAAGCTCGTAGTTGCATTTGTGCGCCGCGCTGTCGGTGCACCGCATCCGCGGTGATACTGACACGTCTGCGGAGCATATCGTCGGTGAGCCGTCGGTAAAACGTCGGTTCAATATCAAAATCCTATCGCGGTGCTCTTCAATGAGTGTCGAGGTGGGCCGACAATTTTACTTTGAACAAATTAGAGTGCTCAAAGCGGGCTCAAAATGCTGCTTGAATATTTCGTGCATGGAATAATAGAATATGATCTCGGTTCTATTTTGTTGGTTTTCAGAACTCCGAGGTAATGATTAATAGGGATAACTGGGGGCATTCGTATTGCGACGTTAGAGGTGAAATTCTTGGATCGTCGCAAGACGAACATCAGCGAAAGCATTTGCCAAAGGTGTTTTCATCAATCAAGAACGAAAGTTAGAGGTTCGAAGGCGATTAGATACCGCCCTAGTTCTAACCGTAAATATGTCATCTAGCGATCCGCCGACGTTACTACAATGGCTCGGCGGGCAGCTTCCGGGAAACCAAAGATTTTGGACTCCGGGGGGAGTATGGTTGCAAAGCTGAAACTTAAAGGAATTGACGGAAGGGCACCACCAGGAGTGGAGCCTGCGGCTTAATTTGACTCAACACGGGAAATCTCACCAGGCCCGGACACCGGAAGGATTGACAGATTAACAGCTCTTTCTTGATTCGGTGGGTGGTGGTGCATGGCCGTTCTTAGTTGGTGGAGCGATTTGTCTGGTTAATTCCGGTAACGAACGAGACTCTAGCCTGCTAAATAGGCGTCGTCATTTAGGTGTGCGTGACTCCGGTCTCGCAACTCACTGGCGACGTATTAAAATTCTTCTTAGAGGGACCGGCGGCTTCGAGCCGCACGAGATTGAGCAATAACAGGTCTGTGATGCCCTTAGATGTCCTGGGCCGCACGCGCGCTACACTGAAGGAATCAGCATGTTCTCCCTGGCCTAGAGGCCCGGGCAACCCGCTGAAACTCCTTCGTGCTGGGGATTGGGGTTTGCAATTATCCCCCATAAACGAGGAATTCCTAGTAAGCGCGAGTCATAAGCTCGCGTTGATTACGTCCCTGCCCTTTGTACACACCGCCCGTCGCTACTACCGATTGAATGATTTAGTGAGGTCTTCGGACCGACACGCGGTGGCTTCACGGCCGTCGGCGTTGCTGGGAAGTTGACCAAACTTGATCATTTAGAGGAAGTAAAAGTCGTAACAAGGTTTCCGTAGGGGAACCTGCGGAAGGATCATTAACGTGTAACGCTATGCGTGTATCTTAAAAAAATACACGACGCGCGTAAACGTAAATATCAATCCAAAAACAAAAATGAAACGATCAACGTCCGATGTGTCCGCGTGTTTTACACGTTGGGCACACGGCGTTTTTCGAGATAAGAGAGAGAATCGAAACGCGCGCTTCTGCGTGCCGCGACGCGCGATGCTGAGTGCGCTGTCGACGACGTGTGTTCGCACACGACGCGACGGTGCGCGTGCGTCGCGCTGATGTCGGCCGCGCGTCGCGCGCGTCGTTCTCGCGTCGCGTCCTCGCACGGTATGTAGACTGGTCTAAAAACCCGCACCACGAGTACCGTTGGACGTGTTCGTCAACACATTCGTCCCTCATACTGCGGTGGGATCAATTTTTTTGTTATTTCTATAACAATTATATACCTATACGATCAGTTCATGTAACAATTATGATAATATAACATAGTTATCTCATTCCATGTGGTGATATGTTTATTATTAAACTATTACCCTGGACGGTGGATCACTTGGCTCGCGGGTCGATGAAGAACGCAGTTAACTGCGCGTCATAGTGTGAACTGCAGGACACATTTGAACATCGACATTTCGAACGCACATTGCGGTCCGTGGAGACACATCCAGGACCACTCCTGTCTGAGGGCCGGCTGTATAAAATACAAATGCCACATTGCGTCTCGAGTTTAACATTCGTCACGCATCTGACGGTTCTGCGCTAGGAGCTCGCTCTTCGCGCGGTCCGTTCAAATATAACGATATTATACAATACACAAGACATTTGTCGAACGACGTTGTCGCGCTTGATGTTGTTGCGTGAAGCACGCATCCATCGTGCGCGTTCGCGTGCGGACGTACAAAAGGAAGCGGCGGTCGTGTGTGAAAACACACGCGCGCTCGCGACTCTTCGGTCTGCGATAACATTGCTAACCAGTGAGTGTTGCGATGCGTCAAGTCGCATTCCTCGTTCGTAACACGCGTTACGCGCGCGCATGCGTTTGCGAGCTTCGTTACGCGCGTACTCGTCGTTAAAGGCGTGCACACACGACGATCGACAGTAAAAATGTTTTATTCTGTATAACATAGTCTCAGTAGGCGGACTCGACGTCCGAAGAGCGCATCGACGCCGCCGTCGTTCTCGTTGATTCGATGAGTTCGGTTGCTGCGTCGTAACGCTGACGGATATCGCGTCTGCCTCATTCTTTTATCGTTGGCCTCAGATCAGGGAGGATCACCCGCCGAATTTAAGCATATTAGTAAGCGGAGGAAAAGAAACTAACTAGGATTTCCTTAGTAGCGGCGAGCGAACAGGAAAGAAGCCCAGCACTGAATCCCGCCGTTGTTCAGGCGGCGGGAGATGTGGTGTTCGGGAGGTTCCGCTTTCTCGTCGCGATCACTCCTGTCCAAGTTCGTCTTGAACGGGGCCGTTTTCCCGTAGAGGGTGCCAGGCCCGTAGCGACGGAGGATCGCGGCGAGAGGGACTCTCCTTAGAGTCGGGTTGCTTGAGAGTGCAGCCCTAAGTGGGTGGTAAACTCCATCTAAGGCTAAATATTACCGCGAGACCGATAGCGAACAAGTACCGTGAGGGAAAGTTGAAAAGAACTTTGAAGAGAGAGTTCAAGAGTACGTGAAACCGTTCAGGGGTAAACCTGCGAAACTCGAATGAACGAACGGAGAGATTCATCGTCATTCCGCGGCGTACGGACGCGCGCCTCGATGCCCTCGGCTTCGGTCGTTAGGCACGGGTCGCGTCCGTCGACGTCCGCGGACGGCGTGCACTTCTCTCTTAGTAAATACATCGCGACCCGTTCGATGTCGGTCTAAGCGCCGTACGGGAGCCCCGTTGCCCCTTCACGGGGGTAGTGGGACCGCGACGGTGGCCGACCGGCCGTCGGACGGTAGTTTTGACGAATCGCGCACGCGTTTTAGACGCGTCCGGCCCGACGCAAGTCAACGTCGTATCCTATGTCTACGCCTTAGTGCGGACGCAGGTGCGGCGCGTCTGCCGTCGCCGCCGTGTTGTCTCGGACTGTGCGCGTCTCTGTCTGCGATGATTCAGTTTCGGGCACTCGCAGGACCCGTCTTGAAACACGGACCAAGGAGTCTAGCATGTATGCGAGTCATTGAGATAATAAAACTGAAAGGCGCAACGAAAGTGAAGGCGCGCGCTCGCCGCGCGCTCAGGGAGGATGGAGCTTCGATCTCGGTCGATCTCTCGCACTCCCGAGGCGTCTCGTTTCCAATCCGTGAATGCAGGCGCGCTCTGAGCATAAATGCTGGGACCCGAAAGATGGTGAACTATGCCTGGTCAGGTCGAAGTCAGGGGAAACCCTGATGGAGGACCGTAGCGATTCTGACGTGCAAATCGATCGTCGGAACTGGGTATAGGGGCGAAAGACTAATCGAACCATCTAGTAGCTGGTTCCGTCCGAAGTTTCCCTCAGGATAGCTGGCGTCGATTTGAACAGTCTCATCCGGTAAAGCGAATGATTAGAGGCATTGGGACCGAAACGATCTCAACCTATTCTCAAACTTTAAATGGGTGAGTACTCCGGCTTACTCGAACGATGAAGCCGGAGATCTGATGACGGTGCCAAGTGGGCCAATTTTGGTAAGCAGAACTGGCGCTGTGGGATGAACCAAACGTAGTGTTAAGGCGCCTAAAAAACGCTCATGGGACACCATGAAAGGCGTTGGTCGCTCATGACAGCAGGACGGTGGCCATGGAAGTCGGAATCCGCTAAGGAGTGTGCAACGACTCACCTGCCGAAGCAACCAGCCCTGAAAATGGATGGCGCTGAAGCGTTTTGCCTATACACTACCGTTACGGGCATGTGCGACGTTCTTTGTGACGTCATTAAGCCGTAACGAGTAGGACGTGCGCGGCGGAGAGCGCAGAAGGGTCTGGGCGTGAGCCCGCCTGGAGCCTCCGTCGGTGCAGATCTTGGTGGTAGTAGCAAATACTCCAGCGAGGCCCTGGAGGACTGACGTGGAGAAGGGTTTCGCGTGAACAGTAGTTGCTCGCGAGTCAGTCGATCCTAAGCTCAAGGAGAAATCTTATGTCGATGTGGCGTGTTTTTTCAAAAAGATTGATATACAATCTCAATGATAAATAACGCCCTTTGAGCGAAAGGGAATCCGGTTCCTATTCCGGAACCCGGCAGCGGAACCGTTTCAATAATCGTTCCCTCGTTTTTACAGCGAGTGTTCGACGGGGTAACCCAAAGTGGCCTGAAGACGCCGCCGAGAGGTCCGGGAAGAGTTTTCTTTTCTGCCTGAGCGTTCGAGTTCCATGGAATCCTATAGAAGGGAGATATGGTTCGGAACGCGAAGAGCACCGCATTTGCGGCGGTGTCCGGATACTCTCTGCGGACCTTGAAAATTCAGGTGAGGGATGTACGTGGAGATGTCGCGCCGGTTCGTACCCATATCCGCAGCAGGTCTCCAAGGTGAAGAGCCTCTAGTCGATAGAATAATGTAGGTAAGGGAAGTCGGCAAATTGGATCCGTAACTTCGGAATAAGGATTGGCTCTGAGGACCGGGGCGTGTCGGGTTTGGACGGGAAGCGGATGCGGCCGGTGCCGGGCCTGGTCGATGCTCTAGCGTCTCTCGGGGCGCGAGGGCGGACTCCGGACCCGCGTTCCGGCCTTCCGCGGATCTTCCTAGCCGTAAGGCCGTGTCGGTTTCGTCTCGTGCGCGATCGGCGCGGTTCTGTACGACCGCCGTTCAACGGTCAGCTCAGAACTGGCACGGACAAGGGGAATCCGACTGTCTAATTAAAACAAAGCATTGCGATGGCCCTCGCGGGTGTTGACGCAATGTGATTTCTGCCCAGTGCTCTGAATGTCAACGTGAAGAAATTCAAGCAAGCGCGGGTAAACGGCGGGAGTAACTATGACTCTCTTAAGGTAGCCAAATGCCTCGTCATCTAATTAGTGACGCGCATGAATGGATTAACGAGATTCCCACTGTCCCTATCTACTTGCATGATTCTAACCAAGGCCAAACAGGGCGGCTGCCCGCCAAACATATATAAGATCTTGGTCAGCTATTTTACAGACAGGCGGGTTGGACTGTTCATGGGCGACCAGGTGTTGTGGAAGAGGTCCACTATGGGCTGCCCCCAGGGATCAGTGTTGGGACCTTTTCTCTGGAACCTCCTGCTAGACGACATCCTGAAGCTGCCGTGGCCGGAGGGCGTTGGCGCGGTAGCATACGCGGACGATGTCACGATCGTGATCGAGGCGCCGAGTCGGGCGGCGATTGAGCGGAATGCTCAATCGTCGCTGGAGGCGGTGTCCGCTTGGGGGACACGGAACCGTCTCCAATTCTCAGCGGCTAAGTCGCAGACTTTGACCCTTAAGGGAAAATTTAAGCGTCCCCCTACAATTCGCATGGACGGTGCCTCGATCGCGAACGTGACACAAGCCAAGGTGCTGGGCGTTGTAATTGATGAAGCGGGCTCCTACGTGCCGCATGCTAGTTTGGCCGGCCAACGGGCCGTGAACGCCTTCGGGAAGATGTCGAGAGTCTCGGCATCTTCCTGGGGCGTGAAGTATCGTGCCCTGAAGGTCCTGTTTACAGGGACCTATGTGGCGATTGTTACATATGCTGCGGCCGTATGGTGGCGGAGTACAGCGAGATATGCAGTGCGGAGTACGCTGCTCCGCACGCAACGTCCAGCACTAATACTTCTGACGAAGGCATACAGGTCGGTCAGCACCGCAGCGTTACCTGTGCTGGCGGGAGTGCTTCCGGCCGACCTGGAGGTCTGCCGTGCGGGACGAGTCGCGCAGGAGTGTTCCGGAATGGTTAGTAGGGAGCGCAAGGCGGCAATTGGGAAAGTGAGAGCGGAGGTCGTTGGTCAGTGGCAGGAACGATGGCAATCTTCCGGTGACGGGAGAGAGCTGCACGCCTTCTTTCCGGACGTCGCAGATCGTTTGGCGATGCACTGGGTTGAACCCGATTACGTCACGTCACAGATCCTAACGGGACATGGGAGCTTCAGGAGCCGCCTACACGCAATGGCGCTGTGCGACATTGCTAAATGCTATTGTGGGCTGGCGGATGAAACTCGGGACCATGTCCTGTGGGACTGCACTCTGTACGTTGACGAGAGGGAAGCACTGCTGGGGGACTGGTGCAGGGACGAGGTGGGTCCGGTATACCACCGGGAACTGGTGTCCAGTGCAGAAGGGTTTCGGCGTTTAAAATCATTTGCCCACAGATGGCACGGCAAGCGCAAGGACTTTGAGTCCGCGGAGCATTGACCTGAGAGCTGTACAGCCAGAAATGCCAAAAGGACTGCTCGAGCGCGAAGTCCGTTCTTTGTGTTGTCGCACGCCCCATATGGGGTGAACTGAAATTTAAAGAGGGGGGACATCACAAGTGTGAAGGAGTCTTCAAAGCACACTCTGGTAGCGTCGCAGTAACGCCGCTGCCGGGGTGTGTCTCCAACGTGTCCGTATGCCGCAAGGCGGGAAGGACTACAGCGGAGGGAGACGGGGGATGTCCCTATCTACTATCTAGCGAAACCACAGCCAAGGGAACGGGCTTGGGAGAATCAGCGGGGAAAGAAGACCCTGTTGAGCTTGACTCTAGTCTGGCATTGTAAGGAGACATGAGAGGTGTAGCATAAGTGGGAGATCGTTCGCGCGATCGTCGCTGAAAAACCACTACTTTCATTGTTTCATTACTTACTCGGTTGGGCGGAAGCGGTGCGCGGTCGATAATATCGGCGGGCGCACGGTGTTTCGTTCCAAGCGTGCAGAGTGGCGACGTGGCGGCAACGCTCGTCGCCGTACAACTCCCGCGTGATCCGGTTCGAGGACACTGCCAGGCGGGTAGTTTGACTGGGGCGGTACATCTGTCAAAGAATAACGCAGGTGTCCTAAGGCCAGCTCAGCGAGGACAGAAACCTCGCGTGGAGCAAAAGGGCAAAAGCTGGCTTGATCCAGATGTTCAGTACGCATAGGGACTGCGAAAGCACGGCCTATCGATCCTTTAGTATAAAGAGTTTTTAGCAAGAGGTGCCAGAAAAGTTACCACAGGGATAACTGGCTTGTGGCAGCCAAGCGTTCATAGCGACGTTGCTTTTTGATCCTTCGATGTCGGCTCTTCCTATCATTGCGAAGCAAAATTCGCCAAGCGTTGGATTGTTCACCCATCAAAAGGGAACGTGAGCTGGGTTTAGACCGTCGTGAGACAGGTTAGTTTTACCCTACTGATGGCTTGTCGTTGCGATAGTAATACTGCTCAGTACGAGAGGAACCGCAGTTTCGGACATTTGGTTCATGCACTCGGCCGAGCGGCCGGTGGTGCGAAGCTACCATCCGCGGGATTATGCCTGAACGCCTCTAAGGCCGAAGCCAGCCTAGCCGAATCCGGCAAGGATATGCTCACTGTGGAGCCCCGAGAGTCGGGAGGCTCTAAACAATGTGACTTTACTAGTCGCGCTTCACCACGTGAGGTGCGACGTCGAAGCCCATTTGGATCGCGGAGATCGATGCTGTCCGTTTAACGCGTGCATCACGGCTCCGAAGGTCCGAATTTACCTCAGTTCGATGTCGGGGCTCGGAATAGTCTGTAGACGACTTCCGTTCCTGGCGGGGTGTTGTGCTCGGTAGAGCAGCGTCGTGCTGCGATCTGTTGAGACTCAGCCCTACGCCAGGTGATTCGTCCGAGGACGATGAATTATCATCAGTTGCTGTTGTTATAAATGTGCCACGTGCATGCATGCATGTATGTCACTATAATATAAATAGTAACGCTCCTCTATCGATTTTTATTACACTAATAACGTACGATGCGTGCACTCGTCGTTACGTTATTAATATAATAACAATCGGTAGTGTAGTGTTATTATAATGTGCACGATGTTATTTTATTATAAGTGATATGCGTGTTTGTTTGGTACATATACACACATGACTACTATATTATGAGCATCGATTAATACACGAACAGAACCACCGCTCCACGAATATTCGCCAATTTTTTTTTGTCTTTGAAAAAAAGTACACTTTACTACTATTTAATACACGAACTGAACCCGGGATTTAATACGCGAACTGACCGCTACCGCCTGCTGCGTTTAATACGTGAACCAACACCATGCAATTGCACAGCATTCAACGTGCGGCGGGCATGATTTCTGGCACGGCTCCGGCGCTGCATGTGCACGATGATATTTTATTTGTATTATAAATTAATTAAGAGCTTAGCATTAAACTGCAATGATAAAATTACAATATAATAATAGTTATAGTGGAGTAGGTAATTGTGCATGCAAGCAAATGTAATTAATTACAATAAATTCAAAGTCAATTTCATTTCATGTCATGTAAAAGTCAATTGATGTCAGCTTGTTATAATAATTTTATTATAAAGATTGGTCGTAAAGAAACTCGTCTATGGTATAGTAACATCTGTCAAGCAGTAACCCGTTCAGAGATTTTTTGAACGTTTGTAGTGGCATACATTTTATTATACACGTCTTGTGGAGCAACACCAAAGAAGGTTTTCTTCAAAAGAGATGTCTACTATACGAGCATCGATTAATACACGAACAGAACCACCGCTCCACGAATACACTTTACTACTACTATTTAATACACGAACTGAACCCGGGATTTAATACGCGAACTGACCGCTACCGCCTGCTGCGTTTAATACGTGAACCAACACCATGCAATTGCACAGCATTCAACGTGCGGCGGGCATGATTTCTGCCACGGCTCCGGCGCTGCGAGGCTCCGGCGGTCCCACGCGAGCTTATCGTCGCAGATGGTTTAACGCTCACCACCGCGGCTTCGGCTTGCTGGCCGGCTTCGCCGGCCAGCCTCAGCTGCGGCGGCGAGCGTTACAACCGCCTGCTCCTCAGCTCGCGGGCCGCCTCGCCC
The DNA here is from genome assembly GCA_949987655.1 of Polymixis flavicincta. Classification (NCBI taxonomy): domain Eukaryota; kingdom Metazoa; phylum Arthropoda; class Insecta; order Lepidoptera; family Noctuidae; genus Polymixis; species Polymixis flavicincta. Next base: position 741 of record CATLJQ010000028.1, on the reverse strand, counting down.
CTCCGCGCCTACGCGATTCTAAATTACATTCTAGGGTAGGGCAGACAAGACTGCGTGGAGTCGGATCTACGGCGATTCGTTTCTGTCACTAAAATAATGTATGTGGTCGCATATCGGACAAAAACAGTGTTCGTTGTTATGTTAATTTTTGATTGTCTTGAGTGTTTCACAGTGAATTAAGTGTGGTGCGATGTATAAAATGGTATGATTCCACCTAGATTTCAAACGTAATCTAATCTACTAATAAACCCTCTGAATGTTCGAGCGCGTTATGAAGTTTGATTTTATTACTATACCTATATTCAATGAGTGAACCAGTAGTTCTATGAGAATACAACGTAATTTTAGAACGGCTCACAATATTTCTTATGGTTTTCTCATTCACGAACCGATAAAAGTAACATTTATTTTACTAGCAGCATTATAACGGCATCTTAACTTAATCTACTTGACAGTACATACCTATTAATATTGATTTTATTAGTAATGTACATATACATAAATGTAAAAGGAGAAACCGACTGACTGATCAATCAACGCACAGCCGAAACTACTAGTACTGGGAACGTGAAATTTTGCACACGGCTTCCTTTTATAATGTAGGGGAGCACTAAGAAGGGGTTTTTCGAAATTCGACCTGTAAGGGGGTGAAAAGGGGGAATTTTTTTTTGTATAAAAAAAACGTGTGGCACTCGGGACTGCCGCGGTAAAGCTATTGCATAGCATTTTTTATCAACTTAT
>CATLJQ010000027.1:17500-29815 GCA_949987655.1 Polymixis flavicincta | reverse complement strand
CTAACCTAACCTAACCTAACCTAACCTAACCTAACCTAACCTAACCTAACCTAACCTAACCTAACCTAACCTAACCTAACCTAACCTAACCTAACCTAACCTAACCTAACCTAACCTAACCTAACCTAACCTAACCTAACCTAACCTAACCTAACCTAACCTAACCTAACCTAACCTAACCTAACCTAACCTAACCTAACCTAACCTAACCTAACCTAACCTAACCTAACCTAACCTAACCTAACCTAACCTAACCTAACCTAACCTAACCTAACCTAACCTAACCTAACCTAACCTAACCTAACCTAACCTAACCTAACCTAACCTAACCTAACCTAACCTAACCTAACCTAACCTAACCTAACCTAACCTAACCTAACCTAACCTAACCTAACCTAACCTAACCTAACCTAACCTAACCTAACCTAACCTAACCTAACCTAACCTAACCTAACCTAACCTAACCTAACCTAACCTAACCTAACCTAACCTAACCTAACCTAACCTAACCTAACCTAACCTAACCTAACCTAACCTAACCTAACCTAACCTAACCTAACCTAACCTAACCTAACCTAACCTAACCTAACCTAACCTAACCTAACCTAACCTAACCTAACCTAACCTAACCTAACCTAACCTAACCTAACCTAACCTAACCTAACCTAACCTAACCTAACCTAACCTAACCTAACCTAACCTAACCTAACCTAACCTAACCTAACCTAACCTAACCTAACCTAACCTAACCTAACCTAACCTAACCTAACCTAACCTAACCTAACCTAACCTAACCTAACCTAACCTAACCTAACCTAACCTAACCTAACCTAACCTAACCTAACCTAACCTAACCTAACCTAACCTAACCTAACCTAACCTAACCTAACCTAACCTAACCTAACCTAACCTAACCTAACCTAACCTAACCTAACCTAACCTAACCTAACCTAACCTAACCTAACCTAACCTAACCTAACCTAACCTAACCTAACCTAACCTAACCTAACCTAACCTAACCTAACCTAACCTAACCTAACCTAACCTAACCTAACCTAACCTAACCTAACCTAACCTAACCTAACCTAACCTAACCTAACCTAACCTAACCTAACCTAACCTAACCTAACCTAACCTAACCTAACCTAACCTAACCTAACCTAACCTAACCTAACCTAACCTAACCTAACCTAACCTAACCTAACCTAACCTAACCTAACCTAACCTAACCTAACCTAACCTAACCTAACCTAACCTAACCTAACCTAACCTAACCTAACCTAACCTAACCTAACCTAACCTAACCTAACCTAACCTAACCTAACCTAACCTAACCTAACCTAACCTAACCTAACCTAACCTAACCTAACCTAACCTAACCTAACCTAACCTAACCTAACCTAACCTAACCTAACCTAACCTAACCTAACCTAACCTAACCTAACCTAACCTAACCTAACCTAACCTAACCTAACCTAACCTAACCTAACCTAACCTAACCTAACCTAACCTAACCTAACCTAACCTAACCTAACCTAACCTAACCTAACCTAACCTAACCTAACCTAACCTAACCTAACCTAACCTAACCTAACCTAACCTAACCTAACCTAACCTAACCTAACCTAACCTAACCTAACCTAACCTAACCTAACCTAACCTAACCTAACCTAACCTAACCTAACCTAACCTAACCTAACCTAACCTAACCTAACCTAACCTAACCTAACCTAACCTAACCTAACCTAACCTAACCTAACCTAACCTAACCTAACCTAACCTAACCTAACCTAACCTAACCTAACCTAACCTAACCTAACCTAACCTAACCTAACCTAACCTAACCTAACCTAACCTAACCTAACCTAACCTAACCTAACCTAACCTAACCTAACCTAACCTAACCTAACCTAACCTAACCTAACCTAACCTAACCTAACCTAACCTAACCTAACCTAACCTAACCTAACCTAACCTAACCTAACCTAACCTAACCTAACCTAACCTAACCTAACCTAACCTAACCTAACCTAACCTAACCTAACCTAACCTAACCTAACCTAACCTAACCTAACCTAACCTAACCTAACCTAACCTAACCTAACCTAACCTAACCTAACCTAACCTAACCTAACCTAACCTAACCTAACCTAACCTAACCTAACCTAACCTAACCTAACCTAACCTAACCTAACCTAACCTAACCTAACCTAACCTAACCTAACCTAACCTAACCTAACCTAACCTAACCTAACCTAACCTAACCTAACCTAACCTAACCTAACCTAACCTAACCTAACCTAACCTAACCTAACCTAACCTAACCTAACCTAACCTAACCTAACCTAACCTAACCTAACCTAACCTAACCTAACCTAACCTAACCTAACCTAACCTAACCTAACCTAACCTAACCTAACCTAACCTAACCTAACCTAACCTAACCTAACCTAACCTAACCTAACCTAACCTAACCTAACCTAACCTAACCTAACCTAACCTAACCTAACCTAACCTAACCTAACCTAACCTAACCTAACCTAACCTAACCTAACCTAACCTAACCTAACCTAACCTAACCTAACCTAACCTAACCTAACCTAACCTAACCTAACCTAACCTAACCTAACCTAACCTAACCTAACCTAACCTAACCTAACCTAACCTAACCTAACCTAACCTAACCTAACCTAACCTAACCTAACCTAACCTAACCTAACCTAACCTAACCTAACCTAACCTAACCTAACCTAACCTAACCTAACCTAACCTAACCTAACCTAACCTAACCTAACCTAACCTAACCTAACCTAACCTAACCTAACCTAACCTAACCTAACCTAACCTAACCTAACCTAACCTAACCTAACCTAACCTAACCTAACCTAACCTAACCTAACCTAACCTAACCTAACCTAACCTAACCTAACCTAACCTAACCTAACCTAACCTAACCTAACCTAACCTAACCTAACCTAACCTAACCTAACCTAACCTAACCTAACCTAACCTAACCTAACCTAACCTAACCTAACCTAACCTAACCTAACCTAACCTAACCTAACCTAACCTAACCTAACCTAACCTAACCTAACCTAACCTAACCTAACCTAACCTAACCTAACCTAACCTAACCTAACCTAACCTAACCTAACCTAACCTAACCTAACCTAACCTAACCTAACCTAACCTAACCTAACCTAACCTAACCTAACCTAACCTAACCTAACCTAACCTAACCTAACCTAACCTAACCTAACCTAACCTAACCTAACCTAACCTAACCTAACCTAACCTAACCTAACCTAACCTAACCTAACCTAACCTAACCTAACCTAACCTAACCTAACCTAACCTAACCTAACCTAACCTAACCTAACCTAACCTAACCTAACCTAACCTAACCTAACCTAACCTAACCTAACCTAACCTAACCTAACCTAACCTAACCTAACCTAACCTAACCTAACCTAACCTAACCTAACCTAACCTAACCTAACCTAACCTAACCTAACCTAACCTAACCTAACCTAACCTAACCTAACCTAACCTAACCTAACCTAACCTAACCTAACCTAACCTAACCTAACCTAACCTAACCTAACCTAACCTAACCTAACCTAACCTAACCTAACCTAACCTAACCTAACCTAACCTAACCTAACCTAACCTAACCTAACCTAACCTAACCTAACCTAACCTAACCTAACCTAACCTAACCTAACCTAACCTAACCTAACCTAACCTAACCTAACCTAACCTAACCTAACCTAACCTAACCTAACCTAACCTAACCTAACCTAACCTAACCTAACCTAACCTAACCTAACCTAACCTAACCTAACCTAACCTAACCTAACCTAACCTAACCTAACCTAACCTAACCTAACCTAACCTAACCTAACCTAACCTAACCTAACCTAACCTAACCTAACCTAACCTAACCTAACCTAACCTAACCTAACCTAACCTAACCTAACCTAACCTAACCTAACCTAACCTAACCTAACCTAACCTAACCTAACCTAACCTAACCTAACCTAACCTAACCTAACCTAACCTAACCTAACCTAACCTAACCTAACCTAACCTAACCTAACCTAACCTAACCTAACCTAACCTAACCTAACCTAACCTAACCTAACCTAACCTAACCTAACCTAACCTAACCTAACCTAACCTAACCTAACCTAACCTAACCTAACCTAACCTAACCTAACCTAACCTAACCTAACCTAACCTAACCTAACCTAACCTAACCTAACCTAACCTAACCTAACCTAACCTAACCTAACCTAACCTAACCTAACCTAACCTAACCTAACCTAACCTAACCTAACCTAACCTAACCTAACCTAACCTAACCTAACCTAACCTAACCTAACCTAACCTAACCTAACCTAACCTAACCTAACCTAACCTAACCTAACCTAACCTAACCTAACCTAACCTAACCTAACCTAACCTAACCTAACCTAACCTAACCTAACCTAACCTAACCTAACCTAACCTAACCTAACCTAACCTAACCTAACCTAACCTAACCTAACCTAACCTAACCTAACCTAACCTAACCTAACCTAACCTAACCTAACCTAACCTAACCTAACCTAACCTAACCTAACCTAACCTAACCTAACCTAACCTAACCTAACCTAACCTAACCTAACCTAACCTAACCTAACCTAACCTAACCTAACCTAACCTAACCTAACCTAACCTAACCTAACCTAACCTAACCTAACCTAACCTAACCTAACCTAACCTAACCTAACCTAACCTAACCTAACCTAACCTAACCTAACCTAACCTAACCTAACCTAACCTAACCTAACCTAACCTAACCTAACCTAACCTAACCTAACCTAACCTAACCTAACCTAACCTAACCTAACCTAACCTAACCTAACCTAACCGTAGTCATTGCGGGGGACCGCACATGAGGGCAGAGTGTCCCAACTCGCTTGAGGGTTTGCCCCCGTCGTGTTGCAACTGTGCGCGATCAAAGCTCGAAAAAACAGACCATAATGCCTTCAGTCAGGAGTGCCCCATCAGGATGAAATGGGATGCGATAGCCAGATCAAGAGTGGCATATTGCTAAGGTGGTCCCAGGTGATAATTCTGTCTCCCAAAAAGGGCCATACCTCGTGGCACAAGCAAATCTGCGGAAAAAGGCTTTGGCCACGAACGAGATTATGCTTGAGGCTCATAAAAAGGGGGTGGCCTTTGCACTGATCCAGGAGCCATACATCGGGAATTTGGGCCGAATGAAAGACTACCGTGGTGCCAGAATATACCAGCATACTGGCGAGGCAGATGGCGTCATCAAGACTGCAATCGCAGTCTTTGATGGCGATATAGACGTTGTACAGTGCCCAAACTTCACCACGCCCAACATCACAGTGGTGAAGATGAGAACAAGCGCCTGGGAGATCGTAGTGGTCTCATTCTACCTGGAACCAAAGCCGGCACCGATAGCGCCATACTTGGAGCAGTTGATAAAGATAGAGAGGAGCTTTGGCCGGAGAATCATCCTAGGTGGGGACGCAAACGCCAAAAACTCTTGGTGGGGAAGCCAAAAAATCGACCAAAGAGGAACCGAAATGGCCGGTGCCCTAGAAGAGATGGGTTTGCAGGTGCTAAACACAGGCGACACACCAACGTTCCACACGGTGAGGGGAACCACACTGTACACCAGCTTTGTGGACATCACGGCATGTACGGCGGATCTGCTCAGTCTGGTCGAGGACTGGAGAGTGGACGAAGCCATGACGAGCTCAGATCACAACACCATCATTTTTAAAATTAGATTAGAAAGGGCAAAGGGTTTAGACGTAAGCAGAACAACGAGAATTTTTAACACTAAAAAAGCAAACTGGGAGCAATTTCGTGAGAAATTGGACCAGTTGCTACAAGAAAATAGTATGAGCAAAACTAAATTAGATGAAATTAATAACAAAACCGAATTAGAATTAAAAATTGAATTATATAGTAACATTATAATAGAAGCATGCAACTTAAGTATACCCAAACTACAGCAAAATAACAAAATTAACTTACCTTGGTGGTCCAAGGAGCTCGCCATGATGAAGAAGGAGGTTGCCACCAGAAAGCGCAGAATCCGCTGTGCATCCGCGATCAGGAGGGCGAAAGTCGTCGGAGAGTACCTGCAACAGAAAGAAAAATATGAGCAAGCAGAAAAAACGGCCCAAACAGAAAGCTGGAAAAGCTTTTGTGGGAAACAGGATAGAGAGGGACTCTGGGAGGGAATTTATAGGGTAATAGGTAGGACTTTAAAAAGACAGGAGGATCTCCCCCTGACCAAGGAAGGTAAAACCCTAAGCCACCTTGAATCTGCCACTTTGCTGGCGGAAACTTTTTACCCGGAGGATAGGAAGGAACATGACAACGAGGAACACAGGCGTATCAGGACGATAGCTGAAAAAGCAAACGAGATGGGTCATGATGAAGAACATGATCCTCCATTTACTCATGAAGAGCTGGACGTCGCAATACGCAGCTTCAATCCTAAAAAAGCCCCGGGAGCAGATGGCCTTACGGCCGATATCTGCCAAAAATCCATTTACCACGATCCGGAAATTTTCCTGTCACTGGCAAACAAATGCCTAGAGCTGGGCTACTTCCCGAGGGTCTGGAAAGAAGCGACGGTGGTCATATTGAGAAAACCCGGGAAGGAGAGCTATGCAACCCCTAAATCCTACAGGCCAATAGGATTGTTGCCAGTGATGGGTAAACTCCTGGAAAAAATGGTGATAGGTAGGGTGAAGTGGCACATCTTACCCGGACTAAGTGCACGCCAGTATGGTTTTATGCCACAAAAAAGCACAGAAGACTCCCTCTATGACCTGCTAGAACTCATACGTGGAAAACTGAAAGACAAGAAGTTGATCGTTATGATATCGCTGGACATAGAGGGAGCCTTTGACAGTGCATGGTGGCCGGCCATAAAAACCGGGTTGGCGGAGGCGAAATGTCCGGTTAACGTAAGAAGAGTGGTGGACAGCTACCTAGAACACAGGAAGGTCAGGGTGAGGTACGCGGGACAGGAGGTCACCAGGGTTACCAACAAAGGCTGTGTGCAAGGGTCGATAGGGGGCCCCATTCTATGGAACCTTCTACTCGATCCCCTATTGAAAGGCCTGGTACAAAGGGGAGACTACTGCCAAGCTTTCGCCGATGACGTCGTTTTAATATTCGATGGGGATTCAGCAATGGAAGTCCAGCGACGTGCCAATGATGCTCTCGAGTATGTTCACCAGTGGGGAGTCAGAAACAAGTTAAGATTTGCACCACAAAAGACGAAAGCAATGGTCATCACGCGGAAACTTAAATACGACACCCCACTGCTGACCATGGCCGGGAGTAGTATTGGTATGTCGCAGGAAATCAAAGTCCTGGGGCTTGCCATTGACAACAAGCTGACGTTTAATGCCCATGCATCTAATGTATGCAAAAAGGCATTAAACTTGTACAAGCAGTTGTCAAGGGCAGCCAGGATCAGCTGGGGCCTCAATCCTGATGTCATACGGTCCATTTACACCGCAGTAGTCGAACCGACCATATTGTATGCGGCAAGTGCGTGGGCACCAGCAGCCAAAAAGCTCGCGACACGCAAACAATTAAACGCGGTCCAAAGGGGATTTGCACAGAAGCTGTGCAAATCCTATCGTACGGTCTCCTTGAACTCGGCACTGCTGCTGGCCGGAATACTACCCCTCGACCTCCGAATACTAGAGGCAGCGGCCCTATATGAGGCAAGGAGGGGAGTTTCTCGACCAGAGCTAGGAGATAAGGAGATCGAGCGACGTACCGCGTTTGATAAAACCCCCCACCCGGCGAAACATATAAGCCTGCAGTTCATATGCCTGGCAGACCAGGAACAACATGATAACCACTGCACACAAGCAGTGCGGATATATACGGACGGCAGCAGGATCGAGGATAAGGTCGGGGCATCATTGTCTCACTGGAGCAATGATGTTGAAATCAAAACCCAGAAAATCAAGCTGTCGTCCCACTGTACCGTCTACCAGGCGGAACTGCTGGCTATATGCAAGGCCACAAGGGAAATCTTGTCAAGTCAAAAAAGCAGCTTTGGCATATACAGCGACTCCAGGTCGTCACTGGAAACAATCGCAAACTATCGCTCCCTCCATCCCCTCGCAGTCGAAATCCGGGATAACCTACGACTATGCCAAGAGAAATCCAAAAAGGTAGAACTCTTTTGGATAAAAGCACATGCAGGATTGGAGGGCAACGAAAGAGCTGACCAGCTGGCTAAGGACGCTGCCCTTACAATAAAGAAAAGGCCAGAGTATGATAAGTGCCCGATTTCGTTCGTAAAGCGTCAGATCCGATCGGACACGCTCGAAGAATGGAATCGGAGATACACATCTGAGAACACAGCAGGAGTCACGAAATTATTTTTCCCGGACGCCATAAAAGCCTTCAGACATGTCATAACACTAAAACCGACAGGAACACTCACACAAATACTGTCAGGGCACGGTGGGTTCTCTGAATACCTAAACAGGTTCAAGTGCAAGGACAACCCATCGTGCATTTGCGACACTGACAAACAAGAAACTGTCGTACACATATTGACTGACTGCCCCGCCTATGGCCTAGAGAGACATGACATTGAGCAGGAACTGGGAATAGAGGTAAAGCCAGAAACGTTAAACGCCCTCATCACAACAAAAGGGACTAGGGACATTTTTATTAGGTTTTGTTTAAAGATAGCTGAAAAGACGATAACCAGGAATAAGTAAACGACCATGCTCTGTATTCATATTTGCTCATAATATCAAACAGTAGCATAAGAACCAACCGTTGAAAAATGTTCGAAATCGAGATAGGCAAAAACCTAATCAAAACCGTTAAAATTAGACAAAAATTCAGTCCAAAATCCTTGTAAAACTACACGCGTTGATATTAATAAAAAGTAACAAAAATTGTAAGTTAGAGTAAGCACTAAGAATTAATAAAAAGACAGTACATAGAATAAAACCACGATGGTAATTATAAGATCAGTTTAATGTAATTAAGGATGACCACGTATATAAAAATGAAAGTAGTAAAAAATGACTCTGATCATGTCAGAGGGGCACAGAGCACAGGCAGGAGTGGGTTTTAGCCGGTAAGAGTCCGGCACTACCCAGACTACGTCACTAGTGAGGTAGTCTGGGTGTCCATGAGGATTTCCCACTCCTGCCAAAACAAAAAAAAAAAAAAAAAAAAAAAAACCTAACCTAACCTAACCTAACCTAACCTAACCTAACCTAACCTAACCTAACCTAACCTAACCTAACCTAACCTAACCTAACCTAACCTAACCTAACCTAACCTAACCTAACCTAACCTAACCTAACCTAACCTAACCTAACCTAACCTAACCTAACCTAACCTAACCTAACCTAACCTAACCTAACCTAACCTAACCTAACCTAACCTAACCTAACCTAACCTAACCTAACCTAACCTAACCTAACCTAACCTAACCTAACCTAACCTAACCTAACCTAACCTAACCTAACCTAACCTAACCTAACCTAACCTAACCTAACCTAACCTAACCTAACCTAACCTAACCTAACCTAACCTAACCTAACCTAACCTAACCTAACCTAACCTAACCTAACCTAACCTAACCTAACCTAACCTAACCTAACCTAACCTAACCCAGACCATCCCAGCAAAAATAATTGACGAAACGCGAAAAAATTTTTCTTTTCGCCTATAGACATAGAAAATTCATTCAATTTTTGTATTAGAAACACATTTTTATTTTTAAATCAAAATTCTTCCATTAAAGTCCGTTTAAATTAGTTTCAATAGATACTTACCTGCCTTACCTGCATTCCGGTGCGCGTTGCGCGAGTCCGAGTCTTGTGGGGTAGTCAGAATTCCTGGTTTTGGTATAATTTTCGGAGAAAATTCACGTTTTTCATCTGAAATTCAAAATTTTTGTTCAGCATAATTTTCAGTGACGTCATAGTTGGCTAGCTCGCGCGGAGACGCGTCTTTCGACACCTCGCCCGTCCGTCTAGCATAGATAGCCACTTAGATACCTAGAAATTTTCTTTGTTCTATACAATTCGTAGCCATCAAATTCTACCTAAGCAAACCAAGTTTGCATAGAATCTATATAACTTTGCTTCCCGGTGAGGTAATTTGACGCTGTTTTCAGCTACTATATTCATAATTGGGCTACCTGAGACCATCCCAGCAAAAATAATTGACGAAACGCGAAAAAATTTTGCCCGCCCACCCACCCTGTGTCTACTAGCTGGGTGGACGAACCTTATTTTGACCAATTTTTACTATTAAGTTTTAATCGTTTGTTTAATTGTACAGTGTGTGGACTCTAGTCCGAGCTAATATAACTTGCTTCTAAGCGTCATTTGTTTGTCATTTGACTTATATTTGACAGAGCTTCCTGTAGTATCAGGAATTTTATTGACCTGACGGTCGTTCGTCCCTAAGACGACGTATTATTCTTTTGATTGTGTAAATTGTCGCTTTTTGTGTTTCCCCCCTTTACAGGGACACAAAAGCATCACCAGTGCCTCTGACTATTTTTATGAACCTTACCTTCACGAAAGCTACCGCAATGTTTCGTACACCGGCTAAGAACACCGCGAGCTCACCAGGCACCAGGGGCTCGCCGCGCTCCATTGAGAAAGCTGAACCCCCGCTACCAAGCGTAAGGCGTAGCATAGGGGAATGGGAGGCCGGGAAATCTGAGCCCCAGGCCAAGTCCCCGGCCAGCCAAAAGCGTGACAGCACTCTTGAGACGCGGCGAGCTCCTGCAGACACCGCAAAACCACCCAAGGTACCTGAGTCTGGGTACCCCAATCTCACGGCAGAGGCAAGAGCTTGCCTTAATAAAGCCAAGCTCTATTTGGGCTACTCTCGTAACCTCAAAAGCGAGATCAAGGCGGAGGTACTTAGCTCAATAAACAGGCTCTACGAGTTGGTCAAGGAGTCGGAACGGAGCAAAACTTCCGGTACACCTGCACCTGCAGTCGCACCTGTGGTGGCACCTGCAGCCGTACCTGCAGCTATACCCACTATAGACGACAGCTTCGAACCCATAAAGAATGAGCTCATAGAAGCAATGAAACAGCATAGCTCACTAATTAAAGAGAACATGCAAAGCATGGAAAAGTTACAGGATGCTTTAGCGATCACACCAAGCGCTGGAGAGACAACCTATGCCGGTGTTGTGGCAGCGCGTAGTGGCCAGACCGGGGGACAGGCCCTGGAGCGAGCGACGCTGCACTCGGTGGTTGTCTCCTCAAAAGAAGACTTCGACACGGGAGAGGAGGTCCTCGAAAGGATAAGAAAAGCGGTGGATGCTAAAGAGGGCTGGGTGCAGGTGGAGAGAGTAAGGAAAGCCAAGGACAGGAAAATAATTATGGGGTGCACAACAAAGGAGGAAAGAAGAAAGATAAAGGAGAGATTGGAAGCGGTTGGAGAGAACCTCATTGTCGAGGAAGTGACAAACAGAGACCCGCTTCTGATTCTGAGGGATGTGTTGTTAGTACACACTGATGAGGAGGTCCTCAAAGCCCTCAAGAATCAGAACCGGGAGATCTTTCACGACCTTGGCGACGAGGCAGATAGAATGAAAGTCAGGTACAGAAAAAAGACTAGGAACCCGCTAGTGAGCCACATCGTGCTGACTGTCTCCCCCACTATTTGGAGGAGGGCGATCGAAGGAGGGAAGCTCCGGATTGACCTCCAAAGGGTACACGTCGAAGACCAGACGCCTCTGGTGCAGTGCACCCGCTGCTTGGGCTACGGTCATGGAAAGCGCTTCTGCAAAGAAGCAGCTGACCTTTGCAGCCACTGCGGCGGACCGCACATTAGAGCGGACTGCCCAGATAAGCAGCTGGAAGAAGCAGCGGCCTGCATTAACTGCACCAGATCCAAGATGGGAGACCGCGAGCACAACGCTTTCAGCAGTGAATGCCCGGTCCGAAGAAAGTGGGACGCATTGGCCCGAGCTACAACGGCATATTGCTAAGGTGGTCTTGGCATCTACCCGCAAAACAGCGCAACGATACTGGCGCAACACCAACTGCGTCGCTGTACTATGCTCACCGGACAGGCTGGCGCATCACTGCACAGGTGTGAAGGCAATCACAGGACTAGACCATCAAGGTCTTATAAAGATTATTTTAAATTGTACCCAGTTTCATGAGAAACTGGACCAATTGAAGCAGAAAAATCAGCTGTGGTGGTCCGACAAACTAGCCATGAAAAAGGAGAGAGGCACTAAAATAGAGA
>CATLJQ010000027.1:0-12500 GCA_949987655.1 Polymixis flavicincta | reverse complement strand
GAATACCCACCTGATCGGGGATATTCCTGCAGGAGATGTAAGGTTGGGGGTGAAGTACCGTCGTAAGACGAGGAACCCCCATATGTGCCACGTCATCCTGCAGGTGTCCCCGTCCGTGTGGCAGCGGCTGACGACGGCGGGTCGCGTGCACATCGACTTGCAGCGGGTGCGAGTGCAGGACCAGTCACCACTGGTGCAGTGCACTCGCTGCCTGTGCTTCGGCCACGGCAGGAAGTTGTGCACGAAGCCCGCCGATCTTTGCGTTCACTGCGGCGATCCCCACCTGCGTGCTGACTGTCCATCACGGCTGGCGGAGGAGGCTCCTAAGTGCCACAACTGTGTGCTGGCCAAGCTTGAGCAGACCGATCACAACGCCTTCGACAGTGCGTGCCCGATACGCGTGAAGTGGGACGCATTGGCGCGCCTGTCGGTGGCGTATTGCTGAAGTGGTTTTTGCCAATCCCAGATATAAAAATCAGTGCAGTAAGGTCCTTCTTAACGCGTATACTCTCAATTATGATGGGACCACATCAGACCAAATCCTCAAAATTAGAGTAGAAAATGATAAAACGTCACCAATAATTACAAACGGAAGAATTTCAAACATAAAAGTAGCAAATTGGTGCCAATTTTATGGAAAATTGGTCCAATTAGAAGCAGAGACTTATTTAAATTCTTTAGTTACTTACAATAACTCTAACAAAACTAATATAGAATGGAATAAAACCGAACAAATAAAAATTGAAAATAAAACCAAAAACAACAAACCTTTCCTAATTATGTGGTCCCACGAGCTCGTTGATGTTGAGAGGGAACTAGAAGTGTCAAATTATAGGATAGGAACTAGGTATATTTACACAAGTAGAATAAGAAAAATATGTCTATATGATATATTGCATATATATTACGATAGTCATAACATAAATAGTATTAAATAAGTTACAGATATAAATTTATAGAATAAGAATCTTTAGACGTTGTTTATTATAATAAATATAATAAATTAGAATAAAATAAAAACATAAGAAAAATAAAATAAAAACTAAACAAAAAGAACAAAGTAGATAATAAGATAGCGAAATAGGTTTATGAGTTATTAGGTATGTAAGATGTGGCTTTTAGAAATACTGTACAAAATTAAGATTTTAATATTAGAAAAATTTAAGTGAAATGAGGCAACTGCTTCCGGGAATTCTTAACGTCCTTTACCAGGACTGAGTAATACTATAAACAAAAAAGAATGACAACAAATCAGAACATAGTCTTACCAAGGTCTCTGATCAAGTCAGAGGGACACTGAGCAAGGGCAGGAGTGGGTTTTAGCCGGTAAGAGTCCGGCACTACCCAGACTACGTCACTAGTGAGGTAGTCTGGGTGTCCATGAGGATTTCCCACTCCTGCCAAAACAAAAAAAAAAAAAAAAAAAAAAAAAAAAAAAAAAAAAAAAAAAAAAAAAACCTAACCTAACCTAACCTAACCTAACCTAACCTAACCTAACCTAACCTAACCTAACCTAACCTAACCTAACCTAACCTAACCTAACCTAACCTAACCTAACCTAACCTAACCTAACCTAACCTAACCTAACCTAACCTAACCTAACCTAACCTAACCTAACCTAACCTAACCTAACCTAACCTAACCTAACCTAACCTAACCTAACCTAACCTAACCTAACCTAACCTAACCTAACCTAACCTAACCTAACCTAACCTAACCTAACCTAACCTAACCTAACCTAACCTAACCTAACCTAACCTAACCTAACCTAACCTAACCTAACCTAACCGCTTCCCGGTGAGGTAATTTGACGCTGTTTTCAGCTACTATATTCATAATTGGGCTACCTGAGACCATCCCAGGGAAAATAATTGACAAAACGCGAAAAAAATTTTCTTTTCGCCTATAGACATAGAAAATTCATTCAATTTTTGTACTAGAAACACATTTTAATTTTTACATCAAAATTCTTCCATTAAAATCCGTTTAAATTAGTTTCAATAGATACTTACCTGCCTTACCTGCATTCCGGTGCGCGTTGCGCGAGTCCGAGTCTTGTGGGGTAGTCAGAATTCCTGGTTTTGTTATAATTTTCGGAGAAAATTCACGTTTTTCATCTAAAACTCAAAATTTTTGTTCAGCATAATTTTCAGTGACGTCATAGTTGGCTAGCTCGCGCGGAGACGCGTCTGTCGACACCTCGCCCGTCCGTCTAGCTTATATAGCCACTTAGATACCTAGAAATTTTCTTTGTTCTATACAATTCGTAGCCATCAAATTCTACCTAAGCAAACCAAGTTTGCATAGAATCGAAATAACTTTGCTTCCCGGTGAGGTAATTTGACGCTGTTTTCAGCTACTATATTCATAATTGGGCTACCTGAGACCATCCCAGGGAAAATAATTGACAAAACGCGAAAAAAATTTTCTTTTCGCCTATAGACATAGAAAATTCATTCAATTTTTGTACTAGAAACACATTTTAATTTTTACATCAAAATTCTTCCATTAAAATCCGTTTAAATTAGTTTCAATAGATACTTACCTGCCTTACCTGCATTCCGGTGCGCGTTGCGCGAGTCCGAGTCTTGTGGGGTAGTCAGAATTCCTGGTTTTGTTATAATTTTCGGAGAAAATTCACGTTTTTCATCTAAAACTCAAAATTTTTGTTCAGCATAATTTTCAGTGACGTCATAGTTGGCTAGCTCGCGCGGAGACGCGTCTGTCGACACCTCGCCCGTCCGTCTAGCTTATATAGCCACTTAGATACCTAGAAATTTTCTTTGTTCTATACAATTCGTAGCCATCAAATTCTACCTAAGCAAACCAAGTTTGCATAGAATCGAAATAACTTTGCTTCCCGGTGAGGTAATTTGACGCTGTTTTCAGCTACTATATTCATAATTGGGCTACCTGAGACCATCCCAGGGAAAATAATTGACAAAACGCGAAAAAAATTTTCTTTTCGCCTATAGACATAGAAAATTCATTCAATTTTTGTACTAGAAACACATTTTAATTTTTACATCAAAATTCTTCCATTAAAATCCGTTTAAATTAGTTTCAATAGATACTTACCTGCCTTACCTGCATTCCGGTGCGCGTTGCGCGAGTCCGAGTCTTGTGGGGTAGTCAGAATTCCTGGTTTTGTTATAATTTTCGGAGAAAATTCACGTTTTTCATCTAAAACTCAAAATTTTTGTTCAGCATAATTTTCAGTGACGTCATAGTTGGCTAGCTCGCGCGGAGACGCGTCTGTCGACACCTCGCCCGTCCGTCTAGCTTATATAGCCACTTAGATACCTAGAAATTTTCTTTGTTCTATACAATTCGTAGCCATCAAATTCTACCTAAGCAAACCAAGTTTGCATAGAATCGAAATAACTTTGCTTCCCGGTGAGGTAATTTGACGCTGTTTTCAGCTACTATATTCATAATTGGGCTACCTGAGACCATCCCAGGGAAAATAATTGACAAAACGCGAAAAAAATTTTCTTTTCGCCTATAGACATAGAAAAAATTTTCTTTTCGCCTATAGACATAGAAAATTCATTCAATTTTTGTACTAGAAACACATTTTAATTTTTACATCAAAATTCTTCCATTAAAATCCGTTTAAATTAGTTTCAATAGATACTTACCTGCCTTACCTGCATTCCGGTGCGCGTTGCGCGAGTCCGAGTCTTGTGGGGTAGTCAGAATTCCTGGTTTTGTTATAATTTTCGGAGAAAATTCACGTTTTTCATCTAAAACTCAAAATTTTTGTTCAGCATAATTTTCAGTGACGTCATAGTTGGCTAGCTCGCGCGGAGACGCGTCTGTCGACACCTCGCCCGTCCGTCTAGCTTATATAGCCACTTAGATACCTAGAAATTTTCTTTGTTCTATACAATTCGTAGCCATCAAATTCTACCTAAGCAAACCAAGTTTGCATAGAATCGAAATAACTTTGCTTCCCGGTGAGGTAATTTGACGCTGTTTTCAGCTACTATATTCATAATTGGGCTACCTGAGACCATCCCAGGGAAAATAATTGACAAAACGCGAAAAAAATTTTCTTTTCGCCTATAGACATAGAAAATTCATTCAATTTTTGTACTAGAAACACATTTTAATTTTTACATCAAAATTCTTCCATTAAAATCCGTTTAAATTAGTTTCAATAGATACTTACCTGCCTTACCTGCATTCCGGTGCGCGTTGCGCGAGTCCGAGTCTTGTGGGGTAGTCAGAATTCCTGGTTTTGTTATAATTTTCGGAGAAAATTCACGTTTTTCATCTAAAACTCAAAATTTTTGTTCAGCATAATTTTCAGTGACGTCATAGTTGGCTAGCTCGCGCGGAGACGCGTCTGTCGACACCTCGCCCGTCCGTCTAGCTTATATAGCCACTTAGATACCTAGAAATTTTCTTTGTTCTATACAATTCGTAGCCATCAAATTCTACCTAAGCAAACCAAGTTTGCATAGAATCGAAATAACTTTGCTTCCCGGTGAGGTAATTTGACGCTGTTTTCAGCTACTATATTCATAATTGGGCTACCTGAGACCATCCCAGGGAAAATAATTGACAAAACGCGAAAAAAATTTTCTTTTCGCCTATAGACATAGAAAATTCATTCAATTTTTGTACTAGAAACACATTTTAATTTTTACATCAAAATTCTTCCATTAAAATCCGTTTAAATTAGTTTCAATAGATACTTACCTGCCTTACCTGCATTCCGGTGCGCGTTGCGCGAGTCCGAGTCTTGTGGGGTAGTCAGAATTCCTGGTTTTGTTATAATTTTCGGAGAAAATTCACGTTTTTCATCTAAAACTCAAAATTTTTGTTCAGCATAATTTTCAGTGACGTCATAGTTGGCTAGCTCGCGCGGAGACGCGTCTGTCGACACCTCGCCCGTCCGTCTAGCTTATATAGCCACTTAGATACCTAGAAATTTTCTTTGTTCTATACAATTCGTAGCCATCAAATTCTACCTAAGCAAACCAAGTTTGCATAGAATCGAAATAACTTTGCTTCCCGGTGAGGTAATTTGACGCTGTTTTCAGCTACTATATTCATAATTGGGCTACCTGAGACCATCCCAGGGAAAATAATTGACAAAACGCGAAAAAAATTTTCTTTTCGCCTATAGACATAGAAAATTCATTCAATTTTTGTACTAGAAACACATTTTAATTTTTACATCAAAATTCTTCCATTAAAATCCGTTTAAATTAGTTTCAATAGATACTTACCTGCCTTACCTGCATTCCGGTGCGCGTTGCGCGAGTCCGAGTCTTGTGGGGTAGTCAGAATTCCTGGTTTTGTTATAATTTTCGGAGAAAATTCACGTTTTTCATCTAAAACTCAAAATTTTTGTTCAGCATAATTTTCAGTGACGTCATAGTTGGCTAGCTCGCGCGGAGACGCGTCTGTCGACACCTCGCCCGTCCGTCTAGCTTATATAGCCACTTAGATACCTAGAAATTTTCTTTGTTCTATACAATTCGTAGCCATCAAATTCTACCTAAGCAAACCAAGTTTGCATAGAATCGAAATAACTTTGCTTCCCGGTGAGGTAATTTGACGCTGTTTTCAGCTACTATATTCATAATTGGGCTACCTGAGACCATCCCAGGGAAAATAATTGACAAAACGCGAAAAAAATTTTCTTTTCGCCTATAGACATAGAAAATTCATTCAATTTTTGTACTAGAAACACATTTTAATTTTTACATCAAAATTCTTCCATTAAAATCCGTTTAAATTAGTTTCAATAGATACTTACCTGCCTTACCTGCATTCCGGTGCGCGTTGCGCGAGTCCGAGTCTTGTGGGGTAGTCAGAATTCCTGGTTTTGTTATAATTTTCGGAGAAAATTCACGTTTTTCATCTAAAACTCAAAATTTTTGTTCAGCATAATTTTCAGTGACGTCATAGTTGGCTAGCTCGCGCGGAGACGCGTCTGTCGACACCTCGCCCGTCCGTCTAGCTTATATAGCCACTTAGATACCTAGAAATTTTCTTTGTTCTATACAATTCGTAGCCATCAAATTCTACCTAAGCAAACCAAGTTTGCATAGAATCGAAATAACTTTGCTTCCCGGTGAGGTAATTTGACGCTGTTTTCAGCTACTATATTCATAATTGGGCTACCTGAGACCATCCCAGGGAAAATAATTGACAAAACGCGAAAAAAATTTTCTTTTCGCCTATAGACATAGAAAATTCATTCAATTTTTGTACTAGAAACACATTTTAATTTTTACATCAAAATTCTTCCATTAAAATCCGTTTAAATTAGTTTCAATAGATACTTACCTGCCTTACCTGCATTCCGGTGCGCGTTGCGCGAGTCCGAGTCTTGTGGGGTAGTCAGAATTCCTGGTTTTGTTATAATTTTCGGAGAAAATTCACGTTTTTCATCTAAAACTCAAAATTTTTGTTCAGCATAATTTTCAGTGACGTCATAGTTGGCTAGCTCGCGCGGAGACGCGTCTGTCGACACCTCGCCCGTCCGTCTAGCTTATATAGCCACTTAGATACCTAGAAATTTTCTTTGTTCTATACAATTCGTAGCCATCAAATTCTACCTAAGCAAACCAAGTTTGCATAGAATCGAAATAACTTTGCTTCCCGGTGAGGTAATTTGACGCTGTTTTCAGCTACTATATTCATAATTGGGCTACCTGAGACCATCCCAGGGAAAATAATTGACAAAACGCGAAAAAAATTTTCTTTTCGCCTATAGACATAGAAAATTCATTCAATTTTTGTACTAGAAACACATTTTAATTTTTACATCAAAATTCTTCCATTAAAATCCGTTTAAATTAGTTTCAATAGATACTTACCTGCCTTACCTGCATTCCGGTGCGCGTTGCGCGAGTCCGAGTCTTGTGGGGTAGTCAGAATTCCTGGTTTTGTTATAATTTTCGGAGAAAATTCACGTTTTTCATCTAAAACTCAAAATTTTTGTTCAGCATAATTTTCAGTGACGTCATAGTTGGCTAGCTCGCGCGGAGACGCGTCTGTCGACACCTCGCCCGTCCGTCTAGCTTATATAGCCACTTAGATACCTAGAAATTTTCTTTGTTCTATACAATTCGTAGCCATCAAATTCTACCTAAGCAAACCAAGTTTGCATAGAATCGAAATAACTTTGCTTCCCGGTGAGGTAATTTGACGCTGTTTTCAGCTACTATATTCATAATTGGGCTACCTGAGACCATCCCAGGGAAAATAATTGACAAAACGCGAAAAAAATTTTCTTTTCGCCTATAGACATAGAAAATTCATTCAATTTTTGTACTAGAAACACATTTTAATTTTTACATCAAAATTCTTCCATTAAAATCCGTTTAAATTAGTTTCAATAGATACTTACCTGCCTTACCTGCATTCCGGTGCGCGTTGCGCGAGTCCGAGTCTTGTGGGGTAGTCAGAATTCCTGGTTTTGTTATAATTTTCGGAGAAAATTCACGTTTTTCATCTAAAACTCAAAATTTTTGTTCAGCATAATTTTCAGTGACGTCATAGTTGGCTAGCTCGCGCGGAGACGCGTCTGTCGACACCTCGCCCGTCCGTCTAGCTTATATAGCCACTTAGATACCTAGAAATTTTCTTTGTTCTATACAATTCGTAGCCATCAAATTCTACCTAAGCAAACCAAGTTTGCATAGAATCGAAATAACTTTGCTTCCCGGTGAGGTAATTTGACGCTGTTTTCAGCTACTATATTCATAATTGGGCTACCTGAGACCATCCCAGGGAAAATAATTGACAAAACGCGAAAAAAATTTTCTTTTCGCCTATAGACATAGAAAATTCATTCAATTTTTGTACTAGAAACACATTTTAATTTTTACATCAAAATTCTTCCATTAAAATCCGTTTAAATTAGTTTCAATAGATACTTACCTGCCTTACCTGCATTCCGGTGCGCGTTGCGCGAGTCCGAGTCTTGTGGGGTAGTCAGAATTCCTGGTTTTGTTATAATTTTCGGAGAAAATTCACGTTTTTCATCTAAAACTCAAAATTTTTGTTCAGCATAATTTTCAGTGACGTCATAGTTGGCTAGCTCGCGCGGAGACGCGTCTGTCGACACCTCGCCCGTCCGTCTAGCTTATATAGCCACTTAGATACCTAGAAATTTTCTTTGTTCTATACAATTCGTAGCCATCAAATTCTACCTAAGCAAACCAAGTTTGCATAGAATCGAAATAACTTTGCTTCCCGGTGAGGTAATTTGACGCTGTTTTCAGCTACTATATTCATAATTGGGCTACCTGAGACCATCCCAGGGAAAATAATTGACAAAACGCGAAAAAAATTTTCTTTTCGCCTATAGACATAGAAAATTCATTCAATTTTTGTACTAGAAACACATTTTAATTTTTACATCAAAATTCTTCCATTAAAATCCGTTTAAATTAGTTTCAATAGATACTTACCTGCCTTACCTGCATTCCGGTGCGCGTTGCGCGAGTCCGAGTCTTGTGGGGTAGTCAGAATTCCTGGTTTTGTTATAATTTTCGGAGAAAATTCACGTTTTTCATCTAAAACTCAAAATTTTTGTTCAGCATAATTTTCAGTGACGTCATAGTTGGCTAGCTCGCGCGGAGACGCGTCTGTCGACACCTCGCCCGTCCGTCTAGCTTATATAGCCACTTAGATACCTAGAAATTTTCTTTGTTCTATACAATTCGTAGCCATCAAATTCTACCTAAGCAAACCAAGTTTGCATAGAATCGAAATAACTTTGCTTCCCGGTGAGGTAATTTGACGCTGTTTTCAGCTACTATATTCATAATTGGGCTACCTGAGACCATCCCAGGGAAAATAATTGACAAAACGCGAAAAAAATTTTCTTTTCGCCTATAGACATAGAAAATTCATTCAATTTTTGTACTAGAAACACATTTTAATTTTTACATCAAAATTCTTCCATTAAAATCCGTTTAAATTAGTTTCAATAGATACTTACCTGCCTTACCTGCATTCCGGTGCGCGTTGCGCGAGTCCGAGTCTTGTGGGGTAGTCAGAATTCCTGGTTTTGTTATAATTTTCGGAGAAAATTCACGTTTTTCATCTAAAACTCAAAATTTTTGTTCAGCATAATTTTCAGTGACGTCATAGTTGGCTAGCTCGCGCGGAGACGCGTCTGTCGACACCTCGCCCGTCCGTCTAGCTTATATAGCCACTTAGATACCTAGAAATTTTCTTTGTTCTATACAATTCGTAGCCATCAAATTCTACCTAAGCAAACCAAGTTTGCATAGAATCGAAATAACTTTGCTTCCCGGTGAGGTAATTTGACGCTGTTTTCAGCTACTATATTCATAATTGGGCTACCTGAGACCATCCCAGGGAAAATAATTGACAAAACGCGAAAAAAATTTTCTTTTCGCCTATAGACATAGAAAATTCATTCAATTTTTGTACTAGAAACACATTTTAATTTTTACATCAAAATTCTTCCATTAAAATCCGTTTAAATTAGTTTCAATAGATACTTACCTGCCTTACCTGCATTCCGGTGCGCGTTGCGCGAGTCCGAGTCTTGTGGGGTAGTCAGAATTCCTGGTTTTGTTATAATTTTCGGAGAAAATTCACGTTTTTCATCTAAAACTCAAAATTTTTGTTCAGCATAATTTTCAGTGACGTCATAGTTGGCTAGCTCGCGCGGAGACGCGTCTGTCGACACCTCGCCCGTCCGTCTAGCTTATATAGCCACTTAGATACCTAGAAATTTTCTTTGTTCTATACAATTCGTAGCCATCAAATTCTACCTAAGCAAACCAAGTTTGCATAGAATCGAAATAACTTTGCTTCCCGGTGAGGTAATTTGACGCTGTTTTCAGCTACTATATTCATAATTGGGCTACCTGAGACCATCCCAGGGAAAATAATTGACAAAACGCGAAAAAAATTTTCTTTTCGCCTATAGACATAGAAAATTCATTCAATTTTTGTACTAGAAACACATTTTAATTTTTACATCAAAATTCTTCCATTAAAATCCGTTTAAATTAGTTTCAATAGATACTTACCTGCCTTACCTGCATTCCGGTGCGCGTTGCGCGAGTCCGAGTCTTGTGGGGTAGTCAGAATTCCTGGTTTTGTTATAATTTTCGGAGAAAATTCACGTTTTTCATCTAAAACTCAAAATTTTTGTTCAGCATAATTTTCAGTGACGTCATAGTTGGCTAGCTCGCGCGGAGACGCGTCTGTCGACACCTCGCCCGTCCGTCTAGCTTATATAGCCACTTAGATACCTAGAAATTTTCTTTGTTCTATACAATTCGTAGCCATCAAATTCTACCTAAGCAAACCAAGTTTGCATAGAATCGAAATAACTTTGCTTCCCGGTGAGGTAATTTGACGCTGTTTTCAGCTACTATATTCATAATTGGGCT
Organism: Polymixis flavicincta; assembly: GCA_949987655.1. Classification (NCBI taxonomy): domain Eukaryota; kingdom Metazoa; phylum Arthropoda; class Insecta; order Lepidoptera; family Noctuidae; genus Polymixis; species Polymixis flavicincta. The sequence goes on along the minus strand of CATLJQ010000027.1, from coordinate 2,097 downwards.
ACCTGAGACCATCCCAGGGAAAATAATTGACAAAACGCGAAAAAAATTTTCTTTTCGCCTATAGACATAGAAAATTCATTCAATTTTTGTACTAGAAACACATTTTAATTTTTACATCAAAATTCTTCCATTAAAATCCGTTTAAATTAGTTTCAATAGATACTTACCTGCCTTACCTGCATTCCGGTGCGCGTTGCGCGAGTCCGAGTCTTGTGGGGTAGTCAGAATTCCTGGTTTTGTTATAATTTTCGGAGAAAATTCACGTTTTTCATCTAAAACTCAAAATTTTTGTTCAGCATAATTTTCAGTGACGTCATAGTTGGCTAGCTCGCGCGGAGACGCGTCTGTCGACACCTCGCCCGTCCGTCTAGCTTATATAGCCACTTAGATACCTAGAAATTTTCTTTGTTCTATACAATTCGTAGCCATCAAATTCTACCTAAGCAAACCAAGTTTGCATAGAATCGAAATAACTTTGCTTCCCGGTGAGGTAATTTGACGCTGTTTTCAGCTACTATATTCATAATTGGGCTACCTGAGACCATCCCAGGGAAAATAATTGACAAAACGCGAAAAAAATTTTCTTTTCGCCTATAGACATAGAAAATTCATTCAATTTTTGTACTAGAAACACATTTTAATTTTTACATCAAAATTCTTCCATTAAAATCCGTTTAAATTAGTTTCAATAGATACTTACCTGCCTTACCTGCATTCCGGTGCGCGTTGCGCGAGTCCGAGTCTTGTGGGGTAGTCAGAATTCCTGGTTTTGTTATAATTTTCGGAGAAAATTCACGTTTTTCATCTAAAACTCAAAATTTTTGTTCAGCATAATTTTCAGTGACGTCATAGTTGGCTAGCTCGCGCGGAGACGCGTCTGTCGACACCTCGCCCGTCCGTCTAGCTTATATAGCCACTTAGATACCTAGAAATTTTCTTTGTTCTATACAATTCGTAGCCATCAAATTCTACCTAAGCAAACCAAGTTTGCATAGAATCGAAATAACTTTGCTTCCCGGTGAGGTAATTTGACGCTGTTTTCAGCTACTATATTCATAATTGGGCTACCTGAGACCATCCCAGGGAAAATAATTGACAAAACGCGAAAAAAATTTTCTTTTCGCCTATAGACATAGAAAATTCATTCAATTTTTGTACTAGAAACACATTTTAATTTTTACATCAAAATTCTTCCATTAAAATCCGTTTAAATTAGTTTCAATAGATACTTACCTGCCTTACCTGCATTCCGGTGCGCGTTGCGCGAGTCCGAGTCTTGTGGGGTAGTCAGAATTCCTGGTTTTGTTATAATTTTCGGAGAAAATTCACGTTTTTCATCTAAAACTCAAAATTTTTGTTCAGCATAATTTTCAGTGACGTCATAGTTGGCTAGCTCGCGCGGAGACGCGTCTGTCGACACCTCGCCCGTCCGTCTAGCTTATATAGCCACTTAGATACCTAGAAATTTTCTTTGTTCTATACAATTCGTAGCCATCAAATTCTACCTAAGCAAACCAAGTTTGCATAGAATCGAAATAACTTTGCTTCCCGGTGAGGTAATTTGACGCTGTTTTCAGCTACTATATTCATAATTGGGCTACCTGAGACCATCCCAGGGAAAATAATTGACAAAACGCGAAAAAAATTTTCTTTTCGCCTATAGACATAGAAAATTCATTCAATTTTTGTACTAGAAACACATTTTAATTTTTACATCAAAATTCTTCCATTAAAATCCGTTTAAATTAGTTTCAATAGATACTTACCTGCCTTACCTGCATTCCGGTGCGCGTTGCGCGAGTCCGAGTCTTGTGGGGTAGTCAGAATTCCTGGTTTTGTTATAATTTTCGGAGAAAATTCACGTTTTTCATCTAAAACTCAAAATTTTTGTTCAGCATAATTTTCAGTGACGTCATAGTTGGCTAGCTCGCGCGGAGACGCGTCTGTCGACACCTCGCCCGTCCGTCTAGCTTATATAGCCACTTAGATACCTAGAAATTTTCTTTGTTCTATACAATTCGTAGCCATCAAATTCTACCTAAGCAAACCAAGTTTGCATAGAATCGAAATAACTTTGCTTCCCGGTGAGGTAATTTG
>CATLJQ010000026.1:0-54365 GCA_949987655.1 Polymixis flavicincta | reverse complement strand
GGTATGTTGACGCGGTGTAAGCGATCGGTCGTATTCTCTTCATTTTCTTGTGAAAATGAAGCATTGCGAGTAGAAGCTCAAATCTATTGCGAGACATAATGGTTCGCGGAAATTGCTGTCCAATGATTTTATCTGAGGTCCAGTAATCAGCTATTTTCGGAAGCCTTACTATGCTATACCCATGTATAAAATCAGGCCAAAGATTTTTTTCATTTCAGTCAGTTTAGTAGGGACCCAGCCACGAATGCGCGCTACTTTCGAAGCTTCATTAGACATTGTTATTCTATTAAAGGCATAGGCATTACTGCATAAAACAATTTTATTTAAGACTTCGTCTGTCACCATTATCGCAAAAAAATCAGCTGGGCATTTGTTTGTCATGGCCATGCGTAAGTTGACCTGCATTCCAGGAAACTCAGTAAAAGTAATAACTGTGCGCTGATTACCATATTGAAGGCGGCGAACTTCTATCTAGGTGTTGGATGGCACGATTAGTTTCAGCATCACTGTCTTCGCTGTCAGATGGTATGACTCGACGTCGCACTACGGGCCAGAACGGTGCGTACCGTCTCAAAAATCTGTAACTTTTTTGTTGATTGAAGTAAATAGCTGAAATTTGGCACGTAGTATCTCCAGAGTATATAGAATCCAATAGTGCCACATTTATTGTCAAAACTTTAATTATTAATATTTAAAAAATAAAACAATTTTTTTTTTTAATATTAAACCATAGTTTGTTTAACTTATTGAATTATAATTTTACAGTTTTATGATATTAAACCTATTTTCTTTTATTTTATAGGTATTACATATAAATCTTACATTTAAATAAATGACAAATATGATATAAATCCACTCTAAAAATATATTTTACAATGAATGTAGGTACGTAATTACTTCTATATATATAGCTAAGAGGCTCTTAGCTTCGTCTAACAATTCCTTGTAAATAGTGACTGATGGTTTTCTGATACTTGATATATAAGGATCTGACGTAAATAGAAGACCAAGAAATACGTCTTGATTCGTTGCGGACCTAGAGCATTTTCTAGCGTGATGCAATCTGAATTTTTTGTAATCTTTATTACCAGATTCTTGGGCATCCTCAGATAAATTACCAAAGAGCAGAACAACAAAATGTCTTATTATACTTTCCCCATGTATTAAGATTTTATGTACTGAAGAAGGCATATTATACCACATATATTTTGTTACGTATAGTTGTGCGGTTGCGCGAGTATATTCACCAAATTTTTCTGGATTTACAGCAATACCGGATGCCAAAGTTTGAAGAATAACATAGAACCTTTTAATAAGTTCCTCGTCAACTCCTGTAATTTCTGAAGCGCAATAGTAGTTCTCAAAAAAACGCCGAGCTGTATTGCCGTCATTGCTGTTTCCACTTCCTTGTCGGGGCTTATCAACGTGCAATCCCATTCGGCTTCGAAATAAACTTTGTACAAGCTTTTTCTTGTCTTCTTTACTTTTTTTATCTTCTGGAGTTCTCGCAGCCCATTTTTTAAATGAAAGGTTATATGAAATATGTAAAATTAACTCCATGCACCTGATCCACGCGTGCAACGTAGACAAACTGTATTCGTAAGCATTTATATTATCTGGCTTTGATTCAATCTTCTCCAAATTATTCATTTCGCTTGGTTTAGCCCCACATACTGTACACACAGCTCCAGAACTTGTGTCAGTTAGAACTTGTCTAACTTTTCCATCCACCATAGTTAGAAATAGGTCGTGACTTATTTCAATTACCTGCTCCTCCTTGTGTATCTTTGAAGTTTGCAAATTATTAATTTGACCCCGAATATCACCAACCACTGATCGGGTTTTCTCGGGGGTTTCTTTTGCAAATTCCATCAGGATTGGTCGGCAATAACGAATAGACGAAAAGCCGAATTTTGCCAAATTACCTCATTTGTTTCTGTGTCAGTCAGCTTTATTGGTACCAAAGACGCTATAAATAAGTTTGCATCTGAGACTAAATCACTCTCACCTGATAAAACTTGTTTATATTCACTTTGCCCCGATGACCCATCACATCCCCACTTGGTAAACAATTTAAGAGATTTTCTTGTTGAGTTGTAAACATTTTCAATCTTTAAGATGCGAGCAGAAGTGTAGTCCAGCAAATCTTGTAGATTTACTTTGGCACTTATATCGGTTATTTGAATGCTGGATGGTGGAGGATAACACAGTTTTTTGGCGTTTGTCAGTATATTATATGATGGCAGTATGTCGAAGTTTTTGTTAATCAGACTTGCTCGAAGTAATCCGTATTGTGATTTCGAAAGATCTAAATCTGCAAATATACTTAAAGCTTCATCCACCGTAAAATCTGTTGCATTGCGACTTTCATGCAATAATTTTTCCTTCATGATCCTTTTTTCATTTCTATCACAACTCCGCATCATTGTAACAACAGTAGCTTCTTCGAATTCTCCTTCAGACCGCAATCCTTGAACGTATGCATTATGTATATACTCGATTCCATATTCTTGTACCAACTCCATATTCTTCCTTTTTTTCGATTTCTCTGATAGATCTTCATAAGACTTTGGCGGACGTCCACGTTCTCCAGATGTTGTAGGTGTAATATCCAACGGTGCTTCTTCGAATTGTACCTTAAATTCACCGTCTAACTACGATGTATTTTTATTAAAGAAACGTTCTTTAGTTCGGTTAGATTTGGTCCACCGATCGTTAAACGCTGTTATAAGCCATTTTTGAATACGGTTCACAACTAATTCACTTTTTTCAGACGGCAAATGGTGGTGTTCTTCTAAGTATTTTTGAATATCTTCTGATTTTGTTCCATGATCAATGAAAAATTCGCATAATACTCGTCGAGGCACAACAAATTCACTCATTTTGTTTTTACTTCTAACTACTACTTTTTTACCGAGGTTGGTGAAGACTATATTATGTCAAAGCACACTAAAGTACTGGTAAATGACAACGTAAATAAACAACTTTTATACTGAAATTTCGTGTGAAAAAATATTATTGTCTAGTGCATTATCACGTTCCTAACCACTATCTACGAAGGTGGTTAGTAGTACTGATATAATGTACAATAACAACTTTAACTACCATTTCCTCCCTTTTCCTTCACCGCGATAGAGAAATACATAAACTACATGATAAACATGTAATTCACACAGTGATAACAAAACATTAACCACATCTGACCGCATCCGCTGAGGCCATGGGGGTCAATGTTGTGCGACGCGTAATAACTAATAATCAAGGGTCAAAATCTTTATGTGTTAATTCAAACACGTTATTTAAGTATATAAGGTGGCTAAATAATGAATAAAAACAATCTGTGAAAAATTATAACAATGATTGAAGGATTTTTATATATAGCTTGATAGCGTATATAAGCATCGCACAACATTGACCGCGTTGGCAGTGAACGTGTTAATGTTCTGCCAGGGGTGCGGGTTTGTTCGAAAGAGATACCACATCCCCTAGCATACGGGCTACTGAAGAAACACGGGTGGGTTTTAGTCAGTAAAAGTCTGACACGCCCTCCTGATCCACCCACAGGGGGAGAAGTTATTTGATGATTTCCCAGCCAAAAAAGAAAAAACGTTAATGTTAAAATGTATTTTGAAGACTAAATGCTATGTATTTGAAATACTAATTACAAAATACCTCGGCGTCAGGTATTTGAAATACGAATTACTAATCACATTTTAAGGAAGTAATTGAAATACAAATACCAAATACGTATTTGTATTTTAATTAAAGTAATTCAAATACTGCCCATCCCTGCTTGTTGTAAAAAATGGTATGTATCGACAGAGAATTTCCTATCCATATAGGGTTACTGGTAATTAGTGACCGACATTTAAACACATGATTGTACTCATCATTATGAACAACTTTTACTATGGGACCAAACCTGAAAACGCGAAAAAAAAAATCTGCTGTTCCCTACATTAATGTTCGTATAACTCGTCAAAATGTAGGGAACAGATGATTTTTTTCGCGATCCCCCATGCGATACTTTAATGCTCTATAAAATAGTTGCAAACTATAGATTTTCTCAGATTATTAAAAAAACTGCTCTCCTAGTTTTATACTATTCATGTTAAATGCCTGGCACACATAAATATACACAATAATCTATATAAAATACCTTAGCCGTAGGGAAAAGTTCAACTTTTTAAAACCCTCATATTTTTTGTCCACTGCTGCTGAGCAACATGCGCCTTTATAATTTTGTTTATAGAAGATTTTAGTATTCAATGACATAGATTTGATATCTGTACATTCTGGGGTACAAGTGTTTTAGAATAGTACATTTAATATCTATGGTAATATAGATTATCTATTTATTTATTTATTTTATTTTTTATTTTATTTTATTGGCTAATATATATGATGGGGCTTGTCTATGAGCTAGCCAGTTGAATCTTTGATCATGTAAGTCGACATTGAATTATTCTATTAAACCTATAATTATCAATATATCTTTTAATCATAAAACATGGCGCAGCCGTAAACAAAGTATTGTAAATATTATTCTTTACGATCCAAAAAAGTATAAAGTACTTAATTATGGAGAATTGTATGAAAGTATTGCCAAATTTTGACATGCGGGCAAGTAATGCCGGCGATGAGTGGCCATTGTGGAAACAATGTTTTCATGATCATTTAGTTGGAATTGGTCAATACGCAGCCGCAGATAATGTAAAAGTAGCTCTGTTGAGGAATATGATGGGGTTGGAGTCCGCCAGAATACTTGCAACTCTTCCGGTGTCTAGTGAGAAGATAGTCAAGTATGAAAATTTAGTGAACGCAATTAGCAAAAATGTTCGACCTAGAGTGAACGAAGTTTTTGAACGTTTTAAGTTTAATGAGAGGAAACACCAGCAGGACGAAAAGTTCGATAATTTTTTAACTGATTGTAAAAGATTAATCAGTACTTAATGATTAAACGAACTTACCTGTAAGTGAAGTTCGATCATAATTATGCGAGGTGTTTCGTTCGAAGAGATTAGATATATACACTTGTAGTCACACATACAATGTCGCCACTAATGCACTCAGTTCATAGAGAAAAAAAAAAAAAACTTTTGACACTTTTCTATAGGTTTCCCGCGTTCCGTTCAATCCGTCATTTAGTTCAAAGATATGATACAATACTTATTTCACATCTTTGGGAGTAGAATTAGGGAGGGCGGGATGCTAATCTCTTCGAACGAAACACCTCGCATAATTATGATCGAACTTCACTTACAGGTAAGTTCGTTTAATCATTAATTATGCTTCTGTGTTTCGTTCTCGAGATTAGATATACAGGGTTACTGGTAACTCGACGTATTCCTTGCAGGACGTCATAGTAGGGTTAAAATGCAACAAATTAAGCCACCAAATGTTCTACCGAAATTCAGTAGTTTTTGAATTAGTTAAGAGTTTTAGTTTTTTTATCAAAAATCCCAGATTAAATCATTTGAAACCAATTTAAAAATGATTTACGGCGCGAGTGTACTGAAATTTAAGTTATTATATCATAGTTGACGCTGTAGCAGACCTTTGTTAATAATTAATAGTTCAATAATGCCTAAAACTTTGGCAAATATCACTAACCAAACATTTAATTTTTTGTAATTTTTGCTATTACTTCATAAAAAATGTAGTCTAGTGCAAAAAAAATAATGCTAAACCTGGTGTACAAATTACTAAGAAAATATTCTTGTCTTATCAGCTATCCAAAAAGGTATGAAAGTTAATACAAAATCATGGACTACATTATGAAAATCGTTTTTGATTTAGTACAGGCGTGCGTTTCACAAAAAGGTGATTATTCGAAAAATCAAAAACAAAATCGTGAACATTATTATTCTTTTTAATCAATATTAAAAACTTTAATTACACACATTTCACACGTCTTGTTCGATGTGCTGCCCTCGGTTTCGAATACGTGTTCTTATTCGCTTCCTTACTTCGGTTTTTGTTATTCTTGATGTTATTGTTGCCCTCATCTGGTCCGCCGCATTTGTAATTCTCTCCCTTAGTTCTTCAATTGAATTTACTGGGGTCACATAAACTAGATCTTTCATATGACCCCAGACGTAAAAGTCTAGCGGCGTCAGATCAGGGCTTCGTGAGGCCACGGAATCGGCCCACCGCGCCCTATCCATCGGTTTGGATAGTTTTCATCCAGCAATTGTCGAATTGTGATTCGGAAGTGGGCTGGACATCCGCCATGTTGGTAAATCATGTTTGCTCTTCTTTCTTCCGGTACATCCGTGAGCAGTGCTGATAAATGATTTCTGAGGAAATCTTCATAAAGTTCCCCATTTAGTGTGCGGGGTAAAAAATGTGGGCCAATTAATTTGTCGTCAATAATACCCATCCAAACATTAAGCGAGAACCTTCGCTGGGATGCGGTTGGTTTCAGTTTTTTAGGGTTTGCTTCTGCTTTCGGTGCCCAGTAATGTAAGTTGTGGTAATTTGTGATACCATCACGATCAAAACATGACTCATCGGTCGACAGAATGTTTTTTAAAAAGTTTTCGCTGTCGGCGTCGGCACTTAGCATAAAACGACAAAATTCAAGCCGTCTCGGCGGATCTCCTTCTTCTAATGACTGGACTGGTTGGTAATGGTATGGATGTCGGCCTGACAAGTGAACTACAGACCAGACTTTCCACTGTGACATACCAAGCTCACACGCTACGATGTTTGTCGATGTGTTAGGATCGTCAATAAAACGTTGAAGAATAAGCTCCTCGTCCTCAGCCGTGTATCTCCGGGAACGACCAGTGTCAACTTGCCTGCTTCTTTGGATGCTGCCAGTTTCAGATATTCGCCGATAAGTCGATCCGAAGACACTAACGTGGGGGAGTCGGCGGTTGGGAAAGCGAAGTTGATATTCTCGCCGCGCCTCAGCAGCGTTACCGTCACAAAGTCCGTAACAGTACATTATGTCAGCGTATTCAGGATTAGAATATGCAGCCATAGTCAGCGCTTATGAAGGCACAGCACAGCACAAGAGCAAGATAAGCAGCAACAGTTAGGGAAATAGCCAGTAACAAAACACGAGCTTGCGCGACGTAGAGTTGAAACTAACTAACGCTGACGACCAAATTTTGCAAAATCGCACCCCCTGTCATGCCGAGAGAACAATAGCGACCAATCACAAAGCTCCTCGAGTGTTTGGAGTTCAAGCGCAGGTAAAAACTACGAATAATACGAATACGAAACAATAGGTTGACCGTCTCGCAATTTTACCTGCCCCCCATAAAACTCTTCTCTTCCCTGGCACACATGCAAAAGTATTGACAATCATACCTTTCTGAATAACTGATAAGACAAGGATATTTTCCTAGTAATTTGTACAACAGGTGTTGTATTTTTTTTTTTTTGCACTAGACTACATTTTTTATGAAGTAAGAGCAAAAATTACAAAAAATTAAATGTTTGGTTAGTGATATTTGCCAAAGTTTTAGGCATTATTGAACTATTAATTATTAACAAAGGTCTGCTACGGCGTCAACTATTATAATAACTTAAATTTCAGTACAGTCGCGCCGTAAATCATTTTTAAATTGGTTTCAAATGATTTAATCTGGGATTTTTCATAAAAAAACTAAAACTCTAACTAATTCAAAAACTACTGAATTTCGGTAGAACATTTGGTGGCTTAATTTGTTGCATTTTAACCCTACTATGACGTCCTGCAAGGAATACGTCGAGTTACCAGTAACCCTGTATACTGTGTTGTGAGTTATTTGTGAAATATAGACATAGGTAAATTAGTAATGTATTGAAGAAAAAGGATTTTTTGACAAAAAAAAATATAGAATTTTATTCACAATAATCATATAAATGGCACCGAAGAACTTAGGCAAATGATGATATCACAATTGAAATAATTTTACTTAGCATAGCTTACACAAAAAAATAAGATTAATCATTATTATTTCCTTTATTCCGTTAAAAATACACATAAATTACATTTTTAAATATTATTATAAAAATATAAAAACATTTGAATATAAAAAATAGTAGCCCACCGGTATCGGGAACAAGGTCCAAGCTACCGGCGGTCAGGGCTCCAGAGAGAGGAACCTCCTAACGATGCGAGCCGTGTCCAGGAGTACCGCTTTCTGGATCAAGCCCTTGACCCAGCTGCCCAACGAGAGCCTCCTCAGATGTTGGTCGAGGCTCTTGGCTATCAAGCCATTGGCTGAAACGACTATCGGTACAATAATCGCTGAGTCCACATCCCACATGTCGACAACCTCGTGAACCAAGTCAAGATACTTGATTTGTTTATCTTTCTCGGCTTTCACGAGGTTCCCGTCATGCGGGACCGTTGTATCAACGATCATTGTACACCGCTCTAGGCGATCCACCACCACTATATCAGGTTTATTGGCAAAAATAGTCCTGTCAGTGATGATGGATCGATCCCAGTACAGTGTGACATGTTCATTTTCGAGAACTGGGTCGGGCACATACCTGTAGTACGGCACTTCTGATTCCACAAGGCTGTATTTCAGAGCAAGTTGCTGGTGGATAATCCTGGCTACAAGGTTGTGTCTATGCAAGTACTCCTCGTTAGCTAGACGAGAACAACCGGAGATTATGTGTCGGATAGATTCTCCCGGACGGTGGCATGCCCGACAGATGTCAACCGTACCATCTTTCACAATAAATCTCCGGTAGTTGTTCGTCATGATAACTTCGTCCATAATTGCACAGACAAAACCTTCGGTTTCCCCAAAGAGGTCACCGAAACGCAGCCAGGCCACGGACGCTAGTAAGTCTACATCGGGTCCATGTAGGGCCCGAAAAAAGCGTCCGTGGAGCTCCTTACTCTGCCATACCTCCATGCGATCCTTAGTGTCAAGCACTACAGGCTTGCGCCAGTTCTCTTTAGCCAAGGAGAGCGGGGTGAGGCCCTTATCCACCCCAACTACATCTCGATGCATCCCCACGTCAGTTTCTAGGAAATAATCCCTTGTTACCTTGTTTCCGCCTGATAAAAGACTATTAAATACTTTCTTCAGGCGGCCAAAGAAGCGCTCCTTCAACGATTGCTTCATGTCAGTGACATTGATGCCCAACGCTTCCGACATACCCAAATACTTATAGGTTTCGGCTGCGGAGAGGGCTCAAAGGTTTATGGAATCCGAGAGTTGGGTTCCCACGGATTCCATAATCTCCCCTCGCTTTACATGCATGACCGCACATTTGTCCACACCAAATTCCATCCTGATGGCGCTACTGAAGGTTTCAGTTACTTTCAGTAGCTCCATCAGTTGCAAATTGTTGGGGGCAAAGAGTTTTAGGTCATCCATGTAGAGGAGGTGGGATATAACCTGACCACCTCTCCTCAGCCGATAGCCTATACCTGAATCTTCCAGCAATGTGCTTAGAGGATTTAGGGCTAGGCAGAACCAAAGCGGACTCAAACTGTCGCCCTGAAATATACCTCGCTCGATCCTTATCGGCTCGCTATTCCTCTGGATGTTTCGACATCCTGGATATCGAAGGACCGTCCTCCATTGCCCCATACATGACATCAGGAAGGTGCGCAGAGTTGTATCTACTTTATACAATTCTAGCACCCTCATGAGCCATGTATGTGGCACTGAGTCATAGGCCTTCTTGTAATCTATCCAACATGTCGAAAGATCCTTTCGGGAACGGCGAACCTGTTGGCTAATGGCCATATCAATGAGGAGCAGCTCCTTAGTACCGCGGGACCCGTTCCGACATCCATTTTGAGAGACAGACATAATGGAATTGGTGTCGATATGATTGTAAATTTTAGCTCTCAAAATGGATGTAAGAACTTTATAGACCGTCGGTAAACACCTGATCGGCCTATAATTATTGGGTTCCGCGGTACTACCTGATTTATGGAGCAGGTGGGTAACTCCTGTCGTCAGGAACTGGGGTAGCGAACCAGACTCTAAAGCAGCCTGATACTGAGCCGCCAAGCGAGCATGCGATCCCATGAACCATTTGATCCAGAAGTTGTGCAGCCCGTCCGGCCCTGGAGACTTCCAGTTGGGCAGCGGACGGACTGCACGAGCTACATCTTGGGGGCAGATGGTAATAGCCCCCATTTCTGGTATAGGATCGCAGGCTCGCTCGACTTCTCGAACCCAATCACCTTCGGTGTGACTGACAGGCACCGACCAGATATTGCGCCAAAAAGAGCACATGGCGTCATCTTCCGGTAGGCGCGTATCAGCCACACCTTGGTTCGGTCGCTCCCAAGCCCTATAAACCCACCTTTCATCACACTGGAAGGTGCGGTTCTGAGTGTATCGGTCTACCCGGCGCTTATACCGACGAATACGGTTTGCCCATGCATACACTTTCTGCTTCAGGAAGTCTATGCGCTCTGTGACACGGCACATATAATCTTGAGGGCTGGTATCAGTCCCCGAGAATGCCCGTCTCACAAAGCGCATCACTCTAGGGCGAGTGTTGCCCTCCCTGAAGCAGATTAGTTTGCCGATGAGGGCCCTGGCCCCACCAATACGACGTTCAATCCTGCACTGCCAAGCTGGAACGGCTGGTTTCGGTCGTGTAGCTCTAGAGTCATTTGCGAATTTGACATGAGCTACACGACAAGCCGCTACAGCCGCGCAGTACAGAATCGAATGAGTATCGGTGAGGTCTTCGCAGTCATCAAAATAATTTGACAACTGCGAATCCAAAGCCGCCACCAGCGCCCTATTCTTATTATGCATGGGCAAACGAGGTAAGCGTGGTCTAAGTTCGGGCGACATGAACCGATATTCTCGAATCGCACCCTCCAAAGCACTCCTCAATTCCTCACTGCACTGGGTACTTACGTTTGTAGCCCTGTCAACACTCCCCTCGTCAGCTTAAGGCGCGTGACTTGTGTTGAGCCGTGGTGGTACCACAACTGTCTGCGACGGGGGGACGATGACATGGCTACTCTGCATTTCATTTCGTAGGCGATCAAGTACAGTGTCATCCAACATATGATTACGCTGGATGACCCGCACCTGATCCGACAGTCGTTGTGCCGAAACGTTGACAGCTGGCTCAAGCACCTGAAAAAGAGAGAGCATCCGAACACGGTACGCGGTCAGGTTGTTTCCTCCCTCTGTAGCCCCATAGTATGAGCGCATGACGTTTTCGTTGATGGATCGTGTCCATCTCATGCGCTGCACACTTCCGCCGGGAGCTGGGACCCTATCAGAGGCCGGTGGGCCTCGAGGTCCCAAGCCGTCCGGCGGCCGGCGTCCTCCCCGTCGACGAGCAGGTGGTGGCGTCGTGGGCGGAGAGAAATACTCGTCGCTCGAGCTCGACGCAACTACCGCGGCCGGTGTCGTCACAGCGCCCGCAGTGGGGCTGGGTACCGACGGCGGCGAGGCGGAGCTGAGCGACGAGTCCGGAGGTGGTAGGCGTGCTCGAAGTGATCTTGTCAACATTTATCTTTGTTCCATAATTTCATTTCTTCCAGTATTCTATTTTATGCTTTGTGATTTTCTTAGTTTTATCGGAGGTGACATCTGTCATGTCACCTCCGATTCGGCAGCTTTAGAATAAAGTTTCTTACATGTTTGAATATTTTGGTCTCTGATTAAAAAAAATTGATGGTTTACCGGTTTCTTCTTTGATTGATGAAAAAAATACTTTTAAAATTGGTCAATATTATTAATATTGATGGAATTCAAAAATTAGAGAAACAAGACGTCTTGGTGACACGGTGTTGCCAGCTTATTATTATTATCAATCAAAATACTCCTAGCAAATAGATCTCTAGAATCAGTTGCTATGGCCCTATTATAAAACTTAGCAAAAGTTGTGGATGTGCCAGACCATCCGGCAGTTTTCCTTATAAGATCTAAATTAACACCCATTTTATGAGCTCGAGAAGTACGTGGCGTGTCTCGTACTGTGAGCAGAAAATTCTGTAACATCGACTCCACTGACCTCTAAGGTACCTTTTATCTACCTGCTTAATATTTGAGCACAAACTTTATTATGTGGCTTTATGGTGCTAATAAAAAGAAAGGTGTGATTATTACGTAATGTTACAGTTACACTTAAATAATCTTGTAATAATTTAGCTGGGCATATTTCGGGTCTTTCTCGAAAATATGGGAGTACAAGTACTGGTTGTTTTGACTTTATACTAGACGTTTTTATTAAATCAGGTATCTTTATAGATATTTCATTAGGTGAAGCGCGAATATTCTTAACTTTGATTTTGGATAGGGTTTGAACCCTATGGGCTGTAACAAGTGCAAGTAAGGTAACTAATTTTCTTGAAATTTTGTCTAACAATAAATGCTCGTGAGGTACTCAACTAGCCAATGTTTCTATAACTAATGACGTATCCCAGGTTGAGTCGTACTTAGGTAAGGGTGGGCGAAGTCTAGATATCCCTTTAAATAATCTTTGTATCCGATCATCTTTACTGATTTGATTACCTAAAATTAAAGACAATACCGATCTGCAACTGTTTAGCGAACCAAATTGAGAACCAGATTCATATAATTCAGTAAAAAAATACAATGATTTCTGGTATGGAGGCCTCGAAAACATCAATGTTGTTATTCTTACAAAAGACATACCACTTTTTTAAACAGGTATCATATTGTTTGATGGAATTTTCCGACAGGGATGCCAACATAATGTGAATTGATGCAGGAGGAACACTTCTTCTCAATAGAGATTCCCGCACAATATTCCTGCAACCAGGGTAATCCGCCTGTGTATTTGACGGTTGCTGGAATGAGAAATTATTAATTCCTTAGAAAAATGAAATGTCAAAGGTTTAGTTACCAAAAGCTTATTAAACAATGGATACCACAGCTGCGATGGCCAGGCCGGAACGACAAGTATTCCTCTTGCCTTGTCACTAATAATCTTTCTCAATGTTTTGAGAATGATTGTGAATGGAAGAAACCCATAAAAATACCAATCAGACCAACATATTGAAAAAGCGTTAATATTGTATGCATCAGGATCTCTGTGCCACGAAATGTATTTAACACATTTTTTATTTATACGGCTGGCAAAAATATCTGTATCAGGTTGACCAAAACACTTAATAATTTTTTGAAAGGCAAAGTCTGATAATTCCCATTCAATGTCGGGGTGAACTCGTCTCGATTCAGCATCGGCGATAGTATTTTCCATTGATAGAATGTACAGAGCAGAAACGAAAAGGTTGCGAGCCTCACACCACTGCCAAATGCTTTTGGTAAGTTTCGTTAAATGGGGAAATTGCACACCTCCCATACGATTAATATAGGAAATCGCTGTCGTATTGTCAATTCGCAAAATGATTTGACACCCGAATAAATTTTTTGCAAAAATTTTAAGGCCAATGAAAGCAGCCATTAATTCTAAATAATTATTATGCTGATTTCTTTCCTCTTGACTCCAAATACCACTTGCCGTTTTTCCCGCACAAGCTACACCCCATCCCGTAGTTGAGGCGTCAGATTGAATCTCTAAATTATAATTATCAAATTTTATTTTGCACACTGATCTATCAATGGAATTTATCCACCAATCAAAATCTGAATTTAAAGTAAAAGGAATAGTCATGAATTTTTCAAAATTATTATTGTCTTTAAGACTTAAGAATTTACATCTCTCAAATTCCTTAGTATACAGCCAGCCATATTCGATGGCAGGACAAGCAGATGTTAAAAGTCCAACTAAGCAAGCAAAATCTCTAATTTTACACCTTTTGAGGTTTTTAAATTTTATTAATTCCTTCTTTATCTTCTCACGTTTTCCAACAGGTAAGCTAATTTCCATTGTTTTAGAATCAATGATAAATCCTAAATATCTACATGAATTACTAGGGGTCAAACAACTTTTAGATTCATTCATTATGAAGCCCAAGGAACAGAGAAATGTCTTTGTAAATTCAACATTATTGACACAATCACTATAGGAATGTGCTATCAGACATAGGTCATCAAGATAAATTGTTGACAAATTACCAGTACATCTCAACAATTTGACCACAGGTTTCATCAGTTTGGTAAAAACGTAAGGTGCGGTGTTGAGACCAAACGGCATAACATTAAATTCAAACAAGTTATCTTTCCATTGAAATCTTAAGTATTTCTTAGAATTGTCGTGAATTTTGAATAAAAATATGCATCTTTAAGATCTATGGTTGACATAAAGCAGTCTTTTGAAATAAGCTTAATAGTTGTCCGAAGGTCTTCCAACTTAAAATGATTTGTGTTTATAAAAACATTCAGTTGTTTTAAATTTAGAATAAGGCGTGTTTTGCCGTTTGGTTTTGGTACCAAAAATATATTAGATAGGAATTGGCCATCGCAAGGTTGACATTTTGAGACAGCACCTATAGCCAATAAATTATCTATAGCCTTTTGAAAATCACGTTCTTCAGTATGAGAATATTTTCTAGATTGTGGCAAATTAGTCTGGAAAGGAGTTTTGGTAAAAGGTATTTCATAACCCTTAATCCATGACAATATAGTTTGGTCTGATGTTATTTGCAACCATTCATCATAAAACTGACATAGTCTGCTAGCATAGCTTACCATGGTGGCTATTGGCGGTTGCGGCCGTTGTTTGGACGTGACCCCCTGGATGATTGCACGTGCTGTTGTTTCATCGAGGGTGCAGGCTCCTTCATTCTCCAAGGCCCCGTCGGTCTGCGGTACGGAGCTGGAGCCTTCCAGTTTAAATTCCTGCTGGATGGTGGAGGCTTCGTCTTGTTTGCTACAACTTTTGGTGGGGGAACAGACTTCAGTTCAGAACCTGTCTTGTTTATAGCTTTAGCCGCTTTCAAAGTATCAGCGAGCTCTTGTCCGAAAAGTAAGTTATCAACTTTGGTCAACTGCACCTGATCTTTTAGATCTTTTTTCAGCACAGCCAAGATAAAATTACGTCTAGTAATAGAATCATTATGTTGACTGTCACACAGAATACGCCCTGTGTCTACAAGTAACTTCAATATATTCGGATCTTTTGTTTCTTGAGACAAAAGAATAGTAACAGCTTCACTTAAACTAGCCTGCATAGCTTTATCACGCTTCACTATGATGTCAGTGACAGCTGCTTTAATTTCAGGATTAAGGGATCTATGGTCTATCAGCTTACAGTTAGCTGGAACCAAATGAGATTCTAATAGCTCTTTGCGGAGTTCTTTTGCCAAACCAGAAGTGGCTATAAATTCATAGCGTATGGCTAAGTCCTTCTGAATGTCTTTACCAAATGATGTAGTGGTTGATGGGTCAGTTCCCAATATTTCCATCACAGTTTCGTCTAGCTCCTGATGCTGATCCTCCTTTTCAATAGCATCAGCCACTTCAGCAGTACCCTGGGGAACAAGCTCTTGGTCTGCTTCAGGTACAGGCATCTGCAGTGGTTGTACGCATGAAGCACTAGTTACTGGTACCGGCTCGTCAAGGTCCACCGACAGGTATTCATTATGCTCAGTTTCCATAATTGTATTTTCTGCAATCGGAAATCATAAATCGTTGTACCATTTCTATAGTATAACGAGATGCGAAAACACCAGTAATTTGTTTTAAGTAAACCAATACGCATGGTTATGATTAAGTAAGCAGGTACCTTGACAGGTAACTTTTATTACGTAGGTAGGTACCTACATAAACGAGCACAGCGGGTAAGATGAACTCATAGGCGTTACATCGTGAACCCGAGTTTAGTGAATGCACAAATTGCTCTTCGGTTGTAATTACCTAAACAGGTAACATCATGAAAGGAAAACAAACGTACACAGCGGGTAAGATGAACTCGACACGTTGCATCGTGAACCCGAGCAAGGGACAAGTTGCGACTCCTACGTTGCTACTTTAATCCACAAATTATAAAGTTATTGGAAATAAAACGTAAGTATTATTTTAGTAGGTACCTTGAGGTGTTGAAAACACTGATTCTGGTTCAGAGTCCGACGATGATAAAAAATGGCGTCCTTTTAGCAGTTTTCTTTCTAACTTCTTTATTTTCCTCTTAATGTAACTATATGAATCCTTGTCATTATGCTTTCTCTTCGGCATTTTTGGTTTAAAACACTAATAAACCACTTAATTATCGATTAAAAACTAGAACGCAAATTAAAAGTACAAAGTGGCGGGGCACTGAAATGTGAATGACGGATTGAACGGAACGCGGGAAACCTATAGACAAGTGTCAAAAGTTTTTTTTTTTTTTTTAATCTGTATGAACTGAGTGCATTAGTGGCGACATTGTATGTGTGACTACAAGTGTATTTAACTAATCTCGAGAACGAAACACAGAAGCATAATTGCAACTACAATAGCACAAAGGAAACCATTGAGGATCAACTTCTAAGAGACAAAATTATTCACGGCATATCTGACAAAAACTTGCAATAACATTTACTCAGGCTAGAAAGTTTGACTCTAAACAAAGCTGCAGATTTGTGCAGAAGTGCAGAGCAAAGTAAAAAACAGGAAAAAATAATGAATACAGCCAGTGGTTATGAAATTGACAGAGTAAAAACAAAAGGTCATAATAAAAATGCAAATTACAATGAAGAGAAGAAGTTTAATTGCCATCGATGTCAAACGATGCATGGTCCAAGACAATGTCCAGCTTATGGGAAAAAGTGTAGTAAATGCGGAACTTTAAATCATTTTGCAGTGTCATGCAAAGTCAGAAGAGTGCATAATATTCAGAACCATAATGGAGATTCTTTGCCAGAGTCAACATTATTCTGCGGAATGGTCAATAATGGTCAGTGGACTGAGCATATAATTATTGAAAATGCCAATGTGAAGCGTCGCCTGGATACTGGAGCAGATGTTATTGTTATGCCATGGAAAGTTTAAAAAAATCTTAATACTAAATTGCAGGTAACCCCGGTTCAAACTGAATTAGAAGGATTCCAAGGGACTAAAATTAAACCAATAGGTATGGTTAATTTAAAGTGTAAGTTTAAAAATAGTGAATGTTGTGAAAACTTTATGCTTGTTGAAAGCCAAAACATGCTATTAGGTTTGCCTGGTTGTATAAAATTGAATTTATTAAAAAGGGTACAAAAAGTGTCAGTAGTAAGCAAAAGTCTAAGTTTGTATCAAAAAATTTGGAAGTTTTTAATGGTCATGGTCGATTTCCCAATAAATGTAATATTCCTACAATTCCTCACGAACCTATCTGTAATCCACCCGTTAAGGTTCCCTTAGCTTTCTCTGAACCCTTGAAGTGTGAGTTAGACAGATTAGTTAAGCGAGGTGCTTTAAAGAAAGTTGAGGAAATTGATTCTGAAGCTTGTATTAATAGAAATGTGATTATTGAAAAACAAAATAAGAAGTTAAGATTGTGTTTAGACCCTACAGATTTAAATAGGTATGTTGACGCGGTGTAAGCGATCGGTCGTATTCTCTTCATTTTCTTGTGAAAATGAAGCATTGCGAGTAGAAGCTCAAATCTATTGCGAGACATAATGGTTCGCGGAAATTGCTGTCCAATGATTTTATCTGAGGTCCAGTAATCAGCTATTTTCGGAAGCCTTACTATGCTATACCCATGTATAAAATCAGGCCAAAGATTTTTTTCATTTCAGTCAGTTTAGTAGGGACCCAGCCACGAATGCGCGCTACTTTCGAAGCTTCATTAGACATTGTTATTCTATTAAAGGCATAGGCATTACTGCATAAAACAATTTTATTTAAGACTTCGTCTGTCACCATTATCGCAAAAAAATCAGCTGGGCATTTGTTTGTCATGGCCATGCGTAAGTTGACCTGCATTCCAGGAAACTCAGTAAAAGTAATAACTGTGCGCTGATTACCATATTGAAGGCGGCGAACTTCTATCTAGGTGTTGGATGGCACGATTAGTTTCAGCATCACTGTCTTCGCTGTCAGATGGTATGACTCGACGTCGCACTACGGGCCAGAACGGTGCGTACCGTCTCAAAAATCTGTAACTTTTTTGTTGATTGAAGTAAATAGCTGAAATTTGGCACGTAGTATCTCCAGAGTATATAGAATCCAATAGTGCCACATTTATTGTCAAAACTTTAATTATTAATATTTAAAAAATAAAACAATTTTTTTTTTTAATATTAAACCATAGTTTGTTTAACTTATTGAATTATAATTTTACAGTTTTATGATATTAAACCTATTTTCTTTTATTTTATAGGTATTACATATAAATCTTACATTTAAATAAATGACAAATATGATATAAATCCACTCTAAAAATATATTTTACAATGAATGTAGGTACGTAATTACTTCTATATATATAGCTAAGAGGCTCTTAGCTTCGTCTAACAATTCCTTGTAAATAGTGACTGATGGTTTTCTGATACTTGATATATAAGGATCTGACGTAAATAGAAGACCAAGAAATACGTCTTGATTCGTTGCGGACCTAGAGCATTTTCTAGCGTGATGCAATCTGAATTTTTTGTAATCTTTATTACCAGATTCTTGGGCATCCTCAGATAAATTACCAAAGAGCAGAACAACAAAATGTCTTATTATACTTTCCCCATGTATTAAGATTTTATGTACTGAAGAAGGCATATTATACCACATATATTTTGTTACGTATAGTTGTGCGGTTGCGCGAGTATATTCACCAAATTTTTCTGGATTTACAGCAATACCGGATGCCAAAGTTTGAAGAATAACATAGAACCTTTTAATAAGTTCCTCGTCAACTCCTGTAATTTCTGAAGCGCAATAGTAGTTCTCAAAAAAACGCCGAGCTGTATTGCCGTCATTGCTGTTTCCACTTCCTTGTCGGGGCTTATCAACGTGCAATCCCATTCGGCTTCGAAATAAACTTTGTACAAGCTTTTTCTTGTCTTCTTTACTTTTTTTATCTTCTGGAGTTCTCGCAGCCCATTTTTTAAATGAAAGGTTATATGAAATATGTAAAATTAACTCCATGCACCTGATCCACGCGTGCAACGTAGACAAACTGTATTCGTAAGCATTTATATTATCTGGCTTTGATTCAATCTTCTCCAAATTATTCATTTCGCTTGGTTTAGCCCCACATACTGTACACACAGCTCCAGAACTTGTGTCAGTTAGAACTTGTCTAACTTTTCCATCCACCATAGTTAGAAATAGGTCGTGACTTATTTCAATTACCTGCTCCTCCTTGTGTATCTTTGAAGTTTGCAAATTATTAATTTGACCCCGAATATCACCAACCACTGATCGGGTTTTCTCGGGGGTTTCTTTTGCAAATTCCATCAGGATTGGTCGGCAATAACGAATAGACGAAAAGCCGAATTTTGCCAAATTACCTCATTTGTTTCTGTGTCAGTCAGCTTTATTGGTACCAAAGACGCTATAAATAAGTTTGCATCTGAGACTAAATCACTCTCACCTGATAAAACTTGTTTATATTCACTTTGCCCCGATGACCCATCACATCCCCACTTGGTAAACAATTTAAGAGATTTTCTTGTTGAGTTGTAAACATTTTCAATCTTTAAGATGCGAGCAGAAGTGTAGTCCAGCAAATCTTGTAGATTTACTTTGGCACTTATATCGGTTATTTGAATGCTGGATGGTGGAGGATAACACAGTTTTTTGGCGTTTGTCAGTATATTATATGATGGCAGTATGTCGAAGTTTTTGTTAATCAGACTTGCTCGAAGTAATCCGTATTGTGATTTCGAAAGATCTAAATCTGCAAATATACTTAAAGCTTCATCCACCGTAAAATCTGTTGCATTGCGACTTTCATGCAATAATTTTTCCTTCATGATCCTTTTTTCATTTCTATCACAACTCCGCATCATTGTAACAACAGTAGCTTCTTCGAATTCTCCTTCAGACCGCAATCCTTGAACGTATGCATTATGTATATACTCGATTCCATATTCTTGTACCAACTCCATATTCTTCCTTTTTTTCGATTTCTCTGATAGATCTTCATAAGACTTTGGCGGACGTCCACGTTCTCCAGATGTTGTAGGTGTAATATCCAACGGTGCTTCTTCGAATTGTACCTTAAATTCACCGTCTAACTACGATGTATTTTTATTAAAGAAACGTTCTTTAGTTCGGTTAGATTTGGTCCACCGATCGTTAAACGCTGTTATAAGCCATTTTTGAATACGGTTCACAACTAATTCACTTTTTTCAGACGGCAAATGGTGGTGTTCTTCTAAGTATTTTTGAATATCTTCTGATTTTGTTCCATGATCAATGAAAAATTCGCATAATACTCGTCGAGGCACAACAAATTCACTCATTTTGTTTTTACTTCTAACTACTACTTTTTTACCGAGGTTGGTGAAGACTATATTATGTCAAAGCACACTAAAGTACTGGTAAATGACAACGTAAATAAACAACTTTTATACTGAAATTTCGTGTGAAAAAATATTATTGTCTAGTGCATTATCACGTTCCTAACCACTATCTACGAAGGTGGTTAGTAGTACTGATATAATGTACAATAACAACTTTAACTACCATTTCCTCCCTTTTCCTTCACCGCGATAGAGAAATACATAAACTACATGATAAACATGTAATTCACACAGTGATAACAAAACATTAACCACATCTGACCGCATCCGCTGAGGCCATGGGGGTCAATGTTGTGCGACGCGTAATAACTAATAATCAAGGGTCAAAATCTTTATGTGTTAATTCAAACACGTTATTTAAGTATATAAGGTGGCTAAATAATGAATAAAAACAATCTGTGAAAAATTATAACAATGATTGAAGGATTTTTATATATAGCTTGATAGCGTATATAAGCATCGCACAACATTGACCGCGTTGGCAGTGAACGTGTTAATGTTCTGCCAGGGGTGCGGGTTTGTTCGAAAGAGATACCACATCCCCTAGCATACGGGCTACTGAAGAAACACGGGTGGGTTTTAGTCAGTAAAAGTCTGACACGCCCTCCTGATCCACCCACAGGGGGAGAAGTTATTTGATGATTTCCCAGCCAAAAAAGAAAAAACGTTAATGTTAAAATGTATTTTGAAGACTAAATGCTATGTATTTGAAATACTAATTACAAAATACCTCGGCGTCAGGTATTTGAAATACGAATTACTAATCACATTTTAAGGAAGTAATTGAAATACAAATACCAAATACGTATTTGTATTTTAATTAAAGTAATTCAAATACTGCCCATCCCTGCTTGTTGTAAAAAATGGTATGTATCGACAGAGAATTTCCTATCCATATAGGGTTACTGGTAATTAGTGACCGACATTTAAACACATGATTGTACTCATCATTATGAACAACTTTTACTATGGGACCAAACCTGAAAACGCGAAAAAAAAAATCTGCTGTTCCCTACATTAATGTTCGTATAACTCGTCAAAATGTAGGGAACAGATGATTTTTTTCGCGATCCCCCATGCGATACTTTAATGCTCTATAAAATAGTTGCAAACTATAGATTTTCTCAGATTATTAAAAAAACTGCTCTCCTAGTTTTATACTATTCATGTTAAATGCCTGGCACACATAAATATACACAATAATCTATATAAAATACCTTAGCCGTAGGGAAAAGTTCAACTTTTTAAAACCCTCATATTTTTTGTCCACTGCTGCTGAGCAACATGCGCCTTTATAATTTTGTTTATAGAAGATTTTAGTATTCAATGACATAGATTTGATATCTGTACATTCTGGGGTACAAGTGTTTTAGAATAGTACATTTAATATCTATGGTAATATAGATTATCTATTTATTTATTTATTTTATTTTTTATTTTATTTTATTGGCTAATATATATGATGGGGCTTGTCTATGAGCTAGCCAGTTGA
Organism: Polymixis flavicincta; assembly: GCA_949987655.1. NCBI lineage: Eukaryota > Metazoa > Arthropoda > Insecta > Lepidoptera > Noctuidae > Polymixis > Polymixis flavicincta. Next base: position 32,574 of record CATLJQ010000026.1, on the reverse strand, counting down.
ATCTTTGATCATGTAAGTCGACATTGAATTATTCTATTAAACCTATAATTATCAATATATCTTTTAATCATAAAACATGGCGCAGCCGTAAACAAAGTATTGTAAATATTATTCTTTACGATCCAAAAAAGTATAAAGTACTTAATTATGGAGAATTGTATGAAAGTATTGCCAAATTTTGACATGCGGGCAAGTAATGCCGGCGATGAGTGGCCATTGTGGAAACAATGTTTTCATGATCATTTAGTTGGAATTGGTCAATACGCAGCCGCAGATAATGTAAAAGTAGCTCTGTTGAGGAATATGATGGGGTTGGAGTCCGCCAGAATACTTGCAACTCTTCCGGTGTCTAGTGAGAAGATAGTCAAGTATGAAAATTTAGTGAACGCAATTAGCAAAAATGTTCGACCTAGAGTGAACGAAGTTTTTGAACATTTTAAGTTTAATGAGAGGAAACACCAGCAGGACGAAAAGTTCGATAATTTTTTAACTGATTGTAAAAGATTAATCAGTACTTAATGATTAAACGAACTTACCTGTAAGTGAAGTTCGATCATAATTATGCGAGGTGTTTCGTTCGAAGAGATTAGATATATACACTTGTAGTCACACATACAATGTCGCCACTAATGCACTCAGTTCATAGAGAAAAAAAAAAAAAAACTTTTGACACTTTTCTATAGGTTTCCCGCGTTCCGTTCAATCCGTCATTTAGTTCAAAGATATGATACAATACTTATTTCACATCTTTGGGAGTAGAATTAGGGAGGGCGGGATGCTAATCTCTTCGAACGAAACACCTCGCATAATTATGATCGAACTTCACTTACAGGTAAGTTCGTTTAATCATTAATTATGCTTCTGTGTTTCGTTCTCGAGATTAGATATACAGGGTTACTGGTAACTCGACGTATTCCTTGCAGGACGTCATAGTAGGGTTAAAATGCAACAAATTAAGCCACCAAATGTTCTACCGAAATTCAGTAGTTTTTGAATTAGTTAAGAGTTTTAGTTTTTTTATCAAAAATCCCAGATTAAATCATTTGAAACCAATTTAAAAATGATTTACGGCGCGAGTGTACTGAAATTTAAGTTATTATATCATAGTTGACGCTGTAGCAGACCTTTGTTAATAATTAATAGTTCAATAATGCCTAAAACTTTGGCAAATATCACTAACCAAACATTTAATTTTTTGTAATTTTTGCTATTACTTCATAAAAAATGTAGTCTAGTGCAAAAAAAATAATGCTAAACCTGGTGTACAAATTACTAAGAAAATATTCTTGTCTTATCAGCTATCCAAAAAGGTATGAAAGTTAATACAAAATCATGGACTACATTATGAAAATCGTTTTTGATTTAGTACAGGCGTGCGTTTCACAAAAAGGTGATTATTCGAAAAATCAAAAACAAAATCGTGAACATTATTATTCTTTTTAATCAATATTAAAAACTTTAATTACACACATTTCACACGTCTTGTTCGATGTGCTGCCCTCGGTTTCGAATACGTGTTCTTATTCGCTTCCTTACTTCGGTTTTTGTTATTCTTGATGTTATTGTTGCCCTCATCTGGTCCGCCGCATTTGTAATTCTCTCCCTTAGTTTTTCAATTGAATTTACTGGGGTCACATAAACTAGATCTTTCATATGACCCCAGACGTAAAAGTCTAGCGGCGTCAGATCAGGGCTTCGTGAGGCCACGGAATCGGCCCACCGCGCCCTATCCATCGGTTTGGATAGTTTTCATCCAGCAATTGTCGAATTGTGATTCGGAAGTGGGCTGGACATCCGCCATGTTGGTAAATCATGTTTGCTCTTCTTTCTTCCGGTACATCCGTGAGCAGTGCTGATAAATGATTTCTGAGGAAATCTTCATAAAGTTCCCCATTTAGTGTGCGGGGTAAAAAATGTGGGCCAATTAATTTGTCGTCAATAATACCCATCCAAACATTAAGCGAGAACCTTCGCTGGGATGCGGTTGGTTTCAGTTTTTTAGGGTTTGCTTCTGCTTTCGGTGCCCAGTAATGTAAGTTGTGGTAATTTGTGATACCATCACGATCAAAACATGACTCATCGGTCGACAGAATGTTTTTTAAAAAGTTTTCGCTGTCGGCGTCGGCACTTAGCATAAAACGACAAAATTCAAGCCGTCTCGGCGGATCTCCTTCTTCTAATGACTGGACTGGTTGGTAATGGTATGGATGTCGGCCTGACAAGTGAACTACAGACCAGACTTTCCACTGTGACATACCAAGCTCACACGCTACGATGTTTGTCGATGTGTTAGGATCGTCAATAAAACGTTGAAGAATAAGCTCCTCGTCCTCAGCCGTGTATCTCCGGGAACGACCAGTGTCAACTTGCCTGCTTCTTTGGATGCTGCCAGTTTCAGATATTCGCCGATAAGTCGATCCGAAGACACTAACGTGGGGGAGTCGGCGGTTGGGAAAGCGAAGTTGATATTCTCGCCGCGCCTCAGCAGCGTTACCGTCACAAAGTCCGTAACAGTACATTATGTCAGCGTATTCAGGATTAGAATATGCAGCCATAGTCAGCGCTTATGAAGGCACAGCACAGCACAAGAGCAAGATAAGCAGCAACAGTTAGGGAAATAGCCAGTAACAAAACACGAGCTTGCGCGACGTAGAGTTGAAACTAACTAACGCTGACGACCAAATTTTGCAAAATCGCACCCCCTGTCATGCCGAGAGAACAATAGCGACCAATCACAAAGCTCCTCGAGTGTTTGGAGTTCAAGCGCAGGTAAAAACTACGAATAATACGAATACGAAACAATAGGTTGACCGTCTCGCAATTTTACCTGCCCCCCATAAAACTCTTCTCTTCCCTGGCACACATGCAAAAGTATTGACAATCATACCTTTCTGAATAACTGATAAGACAAGGATATTTTCCTAGTAATTTGTACAACAGGTGTTGTATTTTTTTTTTTTTGCACTAGACTACATTTTTTATGAAGTAAGAGCAAAAATTACAAAAAATTAAATGTTTGGTTAGTGATATTTGCCAAAGTTTTAGGCATTATTGAACTATTAATTATTAACAAAGGTCTGCTACGGCGTCAACTATTATAATAACTTAAATTTCAGTACAGTCGCGCCGTAAATCATTTTTAAATTGGTTTCAAATGATTTAATCTGGGATTTTTCATAAAAAAACTAAAACTCTAACTAATTCAAAAACTACTGAATTTCGGTAGAACATTTGGTGGCTTAATTTGTTGCATTTTAACCCTACTATGACGTCCTGCAAGGAATACGTCGAGTTACCAGTAACCCTGTATACTGTGTTGTGAGTTATTTGTGAAATATAGACATAGGTAAATTAGTAATGTATTGAAGAAAAAGGATTTTTTGACAAAAAAAAATATAGAATTTTATTCACAATAATCATATAAATGGCACCGAAGAACTTAGGCAAATGATGATATCACAATTGAAATAATTTTACTTAGCATAGCTTACACAAAAAAATAAGATTAATCATTATTATTTCCTTTATTCCGTTAAAAATACACATAAATTACATTTTTAAATATTATTATAAAAATATAAAAACATTTGAATATAAAAAATAGTAGCCCACCGGTATCGGGAACAAGGTCCAAGCTACCGGCGGTCAGGGCTCCAGAGAGAGGAACCTCCTAACGATGCGAGCCGTGTCCAGGAGTACCGCTTTCTGGATCAAGCCCTTGACCCAGCTGCCCAACGAGAGCCTCCTCAGATGTTGGTCGAGGCTCTTGGCTATCAAGCCATTGGCTGAAACGACTATCGGTACAATAATCGCTGAGTCCACATCCCACATGTCGACAACCTCGTGAACCAAGTCAAGATACTTGATTTGTTTATCTTTCTCGGCTTTCACGAGGTTCCCGTCATGCGGGACCGTTGTATCAACGATCATTGTACACCGCTCTAGGCGATCCACCACCACTATATCAGGTTTATTGGCAAAAATAGTCCTGTCAGTGATGATGGATCGATCCCAGTACAGTGTGACATGTTCATTTTCGAGAACTGGGTCGGGCACATACCTGTAGTACGGCACTTCTGATTCCACAAGGCTGTATTTCAGAGCAAGTTGCTGGTGGATAATCCTGGCTACAAGGTTGTGTCTATGCAAGTACTCCTCGTTAGCTAGACGAGAACAACCGGAGATTATGTGTCGGATAGATTCTCCCGGACGGTGGCATGCCCGACAGATGTCAACCGTACCATCTTTCACAATAAATCTCCGGTAGTTGTTCGTCATGATAACTTCGTCCATAATTGCACAGACAAAACCTTCGGTTTCCCCAAAGAGGTCACCGAAACGCAGCCAGGCCACGGACGCTAGTAAGTCTACATCGGGTCCATGTAGGGCCCGAAAAAAGCGTCCGTGGAGCTCCTTACTCTGCCATACCTCCATGCGATCCTTAGTGTCAAGCACTACAGGCTTGCGCCAGTTCTCTTTAGCCAAGGAGAGCGGGGTGAGGCCCTTATCCACCCCAACTACATCTCGATGCATCCCCACGTCAGTTTCTAGGAAATAATCCCTTGTTACCTTGTTTCCGCCTGATAAAAGACTATTAAATACTTTCTTCAGGCGGCCAAAGAAGCGCTCCTTCAACGATTGCTTCATGTCAGTGACATTGATGCCCAACGCTTCCGACATACCCAAATACTTATAGGTTTCGGCTGCGGAGAGGGCTCAAAGGTTTATGGAATCCGAGAGTTGGGTTCCCACGGATTCCATAATCTCCCCTCGCTTTACATGCATGACCGCACATTTGTCCACACCAAATTCCATCCTGATGGCGCTACTGAAGGTTTCAGTTACTTTCAGTAGCTCCATCAGTTGCAAATTGTTGGGGGCAAAGAGTTTTAGGTCATCCATGTAGAGGAGGTGGGATATAACCTGACCACCTCTCCTCAGCCGATAGCCTATACCTGAATCTTCCAGCAATGTGCTTAGAGGATTTAGGGCTAGGCAGAACCAAAGCGGACTCAAACTGTCGCCCTGAAATATACCTCGCTCGATCCTTATCGGCTCGCTATTCCTCTGGATGTTTCGACATCCTGGATATCGAAGGACCGTCCTCCATTGCCCCATACATGACATCAGGAAGGTGCGCAGAGTTGTATCTACTTTATACAATTCTAGCACCCTCATGAGCCATGTATGTGGCACTGAGTCATAGGCCTTCTTGTAATCTATCCAACATGTCGAAAGATCCTTTCGGGAACGGCGAACCTGTTGGCTAATGGCCATATCAATGAGGAGCAGCTCCTTAGTACCGCGGGACCCGTTCCGACATCCATTTTGAGAGACAGACATAATGGAATTGGTGTCGATATGATTGTAAATTTTAGCTCTCAAAATGGATGTAAGAACTTTATAGACCGTCGGTAAACACCTGATCGGCCTATAATTATTGGGTTCCGCGGTACTACCTGATTTATGGAGCAGGTGGGTAACTCCTGTCGTCAGGAACTGGGGTAGCGAACCAGACTCTAAAGCAGCCTGATACTGAGCCGCCAAGCGAGCATGCGATCCCATGAACCATTTGATCCAGAAGTTGTGCAGCCCGTCCGGCCCTGGAGACTTCCAGTTGGGCAGCGGACGGACTGCACGAGCTACATCTTGGGGGCAGATGGTAATAGCCCCCATTTCTGGTATAGGATCGCAGGCTCGCTCGACTTCTCGAACCCAATCACCTTCGGTGTGACTGACAGGCACCGACCAGATATTGCGCCAAAAAGAGCACATGGCGTCATCTTCCGGTAGGCGCGTATCAGCCACACCTTGGTTCGGTCGCTCCCAAGCCCTATAAACCCACCTTTCATCACACTGGAAGGTGCGGTTCTGAGTGTATCGGTCTACCCAGCGCTTATACCGACGAATACGGTTTGCCCATGCATACACTTTCTGCTTCAGGAAGTCTATGCGCTCTGTGACACGGCACATATAATCTTGAGGGCTGGTATCAGTCCCCGAGAATGCCCGTCTCACAAAGCGCATCACTCTAGGGCGAGTGTTGCCCTCCCTGAAGCAGATTAGTTTGCCGATGAGGGCCCTGGCCCCACCAATACGACGTTCAATCCTGCACTGCCAAGCTGGAACGGCTGGTTTCGGTCGTGTAGCTCTAGAGTCATTTGCGAATTTGACATGAGCTACACGACAAGCCGCTACAGCCGCGCAGTACAGAATCGAATGAGTATCGGTGAGGTCTTCGCAGTCATCAAAATAATTTGACAACTGCGAATCCAAAGCCGCCACCAGCGCCCTATTCTTATTATGCATGGGCAAACGAGGTAAGCGTGGTCTAAGTTCGGGCGACATGAACCGATATTCTCGAATCGCACCCTCCAAAGCACTCCTCAATTCCTCACTGCACTGGGTACTTACGTTTGTAGCCCTGTCAACACTCCCCTCGTCAGCTTAAGGCGCGTGACTTGTGTTGAGCCGTGGTGGTACCACAACTGTCTGCGACGGGGGGACGATGACATGGCTACTCTGCATTTCATTTCGTAGGCGATCAAGTACAGTGTCATCCAACATATGATTACGCTGGATGACCCGCACCTGATCCGACAGTCGTTGTGCCGAAACGTTGACAGCTGGCTCAAGCACCTGAAAAAGAGAGAGCATCCGAACACGGTACGCGGTCAGGTTGTTTCCTCCCTCTGTAGCCCCATAGTATGAGCGCATGACGTTTTCGTTGATGGATCGTGTCCATCTCATGCGCTGCACACTTCCGCCGGGAGCTGGGACCCTATCAGAGGCCGGTGGGCCTCGAGGTCCCAAGCCGTCCGGCGGCCGGCGTCCTCCCCGTCGACGAGCAGGTGGTGGCGTCGTGGGCGGAGAGAAATACTCGTCGCTCGAGCTCGACGCAACTACCGCGGCCGGTGTCGTCACAGCGCCCGCAGTGGGGCTGGGTACCGACGGCGGCGAGGCGGAGCTGAGCGACGAGTCCGGAGGTGGTAGGCGTGCTCGAAGTGATCTTGTCAACATTTATCTTTGTTCCATAATTTCATTTCTTCCAGTATTCTATTTTATGCTTTGTGATTTTCTTAGTTTTATCGGAGGTGACATCTGTCATGTCACCTCCGATTCGGCAGCTTTAGAATAAAGTTTCTTACATGTTTGAATATTTTGGTCTCTGATTAAAAAAAATTGATGGTTTACCGGTTTCTTCTTTGATTGATGAAAAAAATACTTTTAAAATTGGTCAATATTATTAATATTGATGGAATTCAAAAATTAGAGAAACAAGACGTCTTGGTGACACGGTGTTGCCAGCTTATTATTATTATCAATCAAAATACTCCTAGCAAATAGATCTCTAGAATCAGTTGCTATGGCCCTATTATAAAACTTAGCAAAAGTTGTGGATGTGCCAGACCATCCGGCAGTTTTCCTTATAAGATCTAAATTAACACCCATTTTATGAGCTCGAGAAGTACGTGGCGTGTCTCGTACTGTGAGCAGAAAATTCTGTAACATCGACTCCACTGACCTCTAAGGTACCTTTTATCTACCTGCTTAATATTTGAGCACAAACTTTATTATGTGGCTTTATGGTGCTAATAAAAAGAAAGGTGTGATTATTACGTAATGTTACAGTTACACTTAAATAATCTTGTAATAATTTAGCTGGGCATATTTCGGGTCTTTCTCGAAAATATGGGAGTACAAGTACTGGTTGTTTTGACTTTATACTAGACGTTTTTATTAAATCAGGTATCTTTATAGATATTTCATTAGGTGAAGCGCGAATATTCTTAACTTTGATTTTGGATAGGGTTTGAACCCTATGGGCTGTAACAAGTGCAAGTAAGGTAACTAATTTTCTTGAAATTTTGTCTAACAATAAATGCTCGTGAGGTACTCAACTAGCCAATGTTTCTATAACTAATGACGTATCCCAGGTTGAGTCGTACTTAGGTAAGGGTGGGCGAAGTCTAGATATCCCTTTAAATAATCTTTGTATCCGATCATCTTTACTGATTTGATTACCTAAAATTAAAGACAATACCGATCTGCAACTGTTTAGCGAACCAAATTGAGAACCAGATTCATATAATTCAGTAAAAAAATACAATGATTTCTGGTATGGAGGCCTCGAAAACATCAATGTTGTTATTCTTACAAAAGACATACCACTTTTTTAAACAGGTATCATATTGTTTGATGGAATTTTCCGACAGGGATGCCAACATAATGTGAATTGATGCAGGAGGAACACTTCTTCTCAATAGAGATTCCCGCACAATATTCCTGCAACCAGGGTAATCCGCCTGTGTATTTGACGGTTGCTGGAATGAGAAATTATTAATTCCTTAGAAAAATGAAATGTCAAAGGTTTAGTTACCAAAAGCTTATTAAACAATGGATACCACAGCTGCGATGGCCAGGCCGGAACGACAAGTATTCCTCTTGCCTTGTCACTAATAATCTTTCTCAATGTTTTGAGAATGATTGTGAATGGAAGAAACCCATAAAAATACCAATCAGACCAACATATTGAAAAAGCGTTAATATTGTATGCATCAGGATCTCTGTGCCACGAAATGTATTTAACACATTTTTTATTTATACGGCTGGCAAAAATATCTGTATCAGGTTGACCAAAACACTTAATAATTTTTTGAAAGGCAAAGTCTGATAATTCCCATTCAATGTCGGGGTGAACTCGTCTCGATTCAGCATCGGCGATAGTATTTTCCATTGATAGAATGTACAGAGCAGAAACGAAAAGGTTGCGAGCCTCACACCACTGCCAAATGCTTTTGGTAAGTTTCGTTAAATGGGGAAATTGCACACCTCCCATACGATTAATATAGGAAATCGCTGTCGTATTGTCAATTCGCAAAATGATTTGACACCCGAATAAATTTTTTGCAAAAATTTTAAGGCCAATGAAAGCAGCCATTAATTCTAAATAATTATTATGCTGATTTCTTTCCTCTTGACTCCAAATACCACTTGCCGTTTTTCCCGCACAAGCTACACCCCATCCCGTAGTTGAGGCGTCAGATTGAATCTCTAAATTATAATTATCAAATTTTATTTTGCACACTGATCTATCAATGGAATTTATCCACCAATCAAAATCTGAATTTAAAGTAAAAGGAATAGTCATGAATTTTTCAAAATTATTATTGTCTTTAAGACTTAAGAATTTACATCTCTCAAATTCCTTAGTATACAGCCAGCCATATTCGATGGCAGGACAAGCAGATGTTAAAAGTCCAACTAAGCAAGCAAAATCTCTAATTTTACACCTTTTGAGGTTTTTAAATTTTATTAATTCCTTCTTTATCTTCTCACGTTTTCCAACAGGTAAGCTAATTTCCATTGTTTTAGAATCAATGATAAATCCTAAATATCTACATGAATTACTAGGGGTCAAACAACTTTTAGATTCATTCATTATGAAGCCCAAGGAACAGAGAAATGTCTTTGTAAATTCAACATTATTGACACAATCACTATAGGAATGTGCTATCAGACATAGGTCATCAAGATAAATTGTTGACAAATTACCAGTACATCTCAACAATTTGACCACAGGTTTCATCAGTTTGGTAAAAACGTAAGGTGCGGTGTTGAGACCAAACGGCATAACATTAAATTCAAACAAGTTATCTTTCCATTGAAATCTTAAGTATTTCTTAGAATTGTCGTGAATTTTGAATAAAAATATGCATCTTTAAGATCTATGGTTGACATAAAGCAGTCTTTTGAAATAAGCTTAATAGTTGTCCGAAGGTCTTCCAACTTAAAATGATTTGTGTTTATAAAAACATTCAGTTGTTTTAAATTTAGAATAAGGCGTGTTTTGCCGTTTGGTTTTGGTACCAAAAATATATTAGATAGGAATTGGCCATCGCAAGGTTGACATTTTGAGACAGCACCTATAGCCAATAAATTATCTATAGCCTTTTGAAAATCACGTTCTTCAGTATGAGAATATTTTCTAGATTGTGGCAAATTAGTCTGGAAAGGAGTTTTGGTAAAAGGTATTTCATAACCCTTAATCCATGACAATATAGTTTGGTCTGATGTTATTTGCAACCATTCATCATAAAACTGACATAGTCTGCTAGCATAGCTTACCATGGTGGCTATTGGCGGTTGCGGCCGTTGTTTGGACGTGACCCCCTGGATGATTGCACGTGCTGTTGTTTCATCGAGGGTGCAGGCTCCTTCATTCTCCAAGGCCCCGTCGGTCTGCGGTACGGAGCTGGAGCCTTCCAGTTTAAATTCCTGCTGGATGGTGGAGGCTTCGTCTTGTTTGCTACAACTTTTGGTGGGGGAACAGACTTCAGTTCAGAACCTGTCTTGTTTATAGCTTTAGCCGCTTTCAAAGTATCAGCGAGCTCTTGTCCGAAAAGTAAGTTATCAACTTTGGTCAACTGCACCTGATCTTTTAGATCTTTTTTCAGCACAGCCAAGATAAAATTACGTCTAGTAATAGAATCATTATGTTGACTGTCACACAGAATACGCCCTGTGTCTACAAGTAACTTCAATATATTCGGATATTTTGTTTCTTGAGACAAAAGAATAGTAACAGCTTCACTTAAACTAGCCTGCATAGCTTTATCACGCTTCACTATGATGTCAGTGACAGCTGCTTTAATTTCAGGATTAAGGGATCTATGGTCTATCAGCTTACAGTTAGCTGGAACCAAATGAGATTCTAATAGCTCTTTGCGGAGTTCTTTTGCCAAACCAGAAGTGGCTATAAATTCATAGCGTATGGCTAAGTCCTTCTGAATGTCTTTACCAAATGATGTAGTGGTTGATGGGTCAGTTCCCAATATTTCCATCACAGTTTCGTCTAGCTCCTGATGCTGATCCTCCTTTTCAATAGCATCAGCCACTTCAGCAGTACCCTGGGGAACAAGCTCTTGGTCTGCTTCAGGTACAGGCATCTGCAGTGGTTGTACGCATGAAGCACTAGTTACTGGTACCGGCTCGTCAAGGTCCACCGACAGGTATTCATTATGCTCAGTTTCCATAATTGTATTTTCTGCAATCGGAAATCATAAATCGTTGTACCATTTCTATAGTATAACGAGATGCGAAAACACCAGTAATTTGTTTTAAGTAAACCAATACGCATGGTTATGATTAAGTAAGCAGGTACCTTGACAGGTAACTTTTATTACGTAGGTAGGTACCTACATAAACGAGCACAGCGGGTAAGATGAACTCATAGGCGTTACATCGTGAACCCGAGTTTAGTGAATGCACAAATTGCTCTTCGGTTGTAATTACCTAAACAGGTAACATCATGAAAGGAAAACAAACGTACACAGCGGGTAAGATGAACTCGACACGTTGCATCGTGAACCCGAGCAAGGGACAAGTTGCGACTCCTACGTTGCTACTTTAATCCACAAATTATAAAGTTATTGGAAATAAAACGTAAGTATTATTTTAGTAGGTACCTTGAGGTGTTGAAAACACTGATTCTGGTTCAGAGTCCGACGATGATAAAAAATGGCGTCCTTTTAGCAGTTTTCTTTCTAACTTCTTTATTTTCCTCTTAATGTAACTATATGAATCCTTGTCATTATGCTTTCTCTTCGGCATTTTTGGTTTAAAACACTAATAAACCACTTAATTATCGATTAAAAACTAGAACGCAAATTAAAAGTACAAAGTGGCGGGGCACTGAAATGTGAATGACGGATTGAACGGAACGCGGGAAACCTATAGACAAGTGTCAAAAGTTTTTTTTTTTTTTTTAATCTGTATGAACTGAGTGCATTAGTGGCGACATTGTATGTGTGACTACAAGTGTATTTAACTAATCTCGAGAACGAAACACAGAAGCATAATTGCAACTACAATAGCACAAAGGAAACCATTGAGGATCAACTTCTAAGAGACAAAATTATTCACGGCATATCTGACAAAAACTTGCAATAACATTTACTCAGGCTAGAAAGTTTGACTCTAAACAAAGCTGCAGATTTGTGCAGAAGTGCAGAGCAAAGTAAAAAACAGGAAAAAATAATGAATACAGCCAGTGGTTATGAAATTGACAGAGTAAAAACAAAAGGTCATAATAAAAATGCAAATTACAATGAAGAGAAGAAGTTTAATTGCCATCGATGTCAAACGATGCATGGTCCAAGACAATGTCCAGCTTATGGGAAAAAGTGTAGTAAATGCGGAACTTTAAATCATTTTGCAGTGTCATGCAAAGTCAGAAGAGTGCATAATATTCAGAACCATAATGGAGATTCTTTGCCAGAGTCAACATTATTCTGCGGAATGGTCAATAATGGTCAGTGGACTGAGCATATAATTATTGAAAATGCCAATGTGAAGCGTCGCCTGGATACTGGAGCAGATGTTATTGTTATGCCATGGAAAGTTTAAAAAAATCTTAATACTAAATTGCAGGTAACCCCGGTTCAAACTGAATTAGAAGGATTCCAAGGGACTAAAATTAAACCAATAGGTATGGTTAATTTAAAGTGTAAGTTTAAAAATAGTGAATGTTGTGAAAACTTTATGCTTGTTGAAAGCCAAAACATGCTATTAGGTTTGCCTGGTTGTATAAAATTGAATTTATTAAAAAGGGTACAAAAAGTGTCAGTAGTAAGCAAAAGTCTAAGTTTGTATCAAAAAATTTGGAAGTTTTTAATGGTCATGGTCGATTTCCCAATAAATGTAATATTCCTACAATTCCTCACGAACCTATCTGTAATCCACCCGTTAAGGTTCCCTTAGCTTTCTCTGAACCCTTGAAGTGTGAGTTAGACAGATTAGTTAAGCGAGGTGCTTTAAAGAAAGTTGAGGAAATTGATTCTGAAGCTTGTATTAATAGAAATGTGATTATTGAAAAACAAAATAAGAAGTTAAGATTGTGTTTAGACCCTACAGATTTAAATAGGTATGTTGACGCGGTGTAAGCGATCGGTCGTATTCTCTTCATTTTCTTGTGAAAATGAAGCATTGCGAGTAGAAGCTCAAATCTATTGCGAGACATAATGGTTCGCGGAAATTGCTGTCCAATGATTTTATCTGAGGTCCAGTAATCAGCTATTTTCGGAAGCCTTACTATGCTATACCCATGTATAAAATCAGGCCAAAGATTTTTTTCATTTCAGTCAGTTTAGTAGGGACCCAGCCACGAATGCGCGCTACTTTCGAAGCTTCATTAGACATTGTTATTCTATTAAAGGCATAGGCATTACTGCATAAAACAATTTTATTTAAGACTTCGTCTGTCACCATTATCGCAAAAAAATCAGCTGGGCATTTGTTTGTCATGGCCATGCGTAAGTTGACCTGCATTCCAGGAAACTCAGTAAAAGTAATAACTGTGCGCTGATTACCATATTGAAGGCGGCGAACTTCTATCTAGGTGTTGGATGGCACGATTAGTTTCAGCATCACTGTCTTCGCTGTCAGATGGTATGACTCGACGTCGCACTACGGGCCAGAACGGTGCGTACCGTCTCAAAAATCTGTAACTTTTTTGTTGATTGAAGTAAATAGCTGAAATTTGGCACGTAGTATCTCCAGAGTATATAGAATCCAATAGTGCCACATTTATTGTCAAAACTTTAATTATTAATATTTAAAAAATAAAACAATTTTTTTTTTTTAATATTAAACCATAGTTTGTTTAACTTATTGAATTATAATTTTACAGTTTTATGATATTAAACCTATTTTCTTTTATTTTATAGGTATTACATATAAATCTTACATTTAAATAAATGACAAATATGATATAAATCCACTCTAAAAATATATTTTACAATGAATGTAGGTACGTAATTACTTCTATATATATAGCTAAGAGGCTCTTAGCTTCGTCTAACAATTCCTTGTAAATAGTGACTGATGGTTTTCTGATACTTGATATATAAGGATCTGACGTAAATAGAAGACCAAGAAATACGTCTTGATTCGTTGCGGACCTAGAGCATTTTCTAGCGTGATGCAATCTGAATTTTTTGTAATCTTTATTACCAGATTCTTGGGCATCCTCAGATAAATTACCAAAGAGCAGAACAACAAAATGTCTTATTATACTTTCCCCATGTATTAAGATTTTATGTACTGAAGAAGGCATATTATACCACATATATTTTGTTACGTATAGTTGTGCGGTTGCGCGAGTATATTCACCAAATTTTTCTGGATTTACAGCAATACCGGATGCCAAAGTTTGAAGAATAACATAGAACCTTTTAATAAGTTCCTCGTCAACTCCTGTAATTTCTGAAGCGCAATAGTAGTTCTCAAAAAAACGCCGAGCTGTATTGCCGTCATTGCTGTTTCCACTTCCTTGTCGGGGCTTATCAACGTGCAATCCCATTCGGCTTCGAAATAAACTTTGTACAAGCTTTTTCTTGTCTTCTTTACTTTTTTTATCTTCTGGAGTTCTCGCAGCCCATTTTTTAAATGAAAGGTTATATGAAATATGTAAAATTAACTCCATGCACCTGATCCACGCGTGCAACGTAGACAAACTGTATTCGTAAGCATTTATATTATCTGGCTTTGATTCAATCTTCTCCAAATTATTCATTTCGCTTGGTTTAGCCCCACATACTGTACACACAGCTCCAGAACTTGTGTCAGTTAGAACTTGTCTAACTTTTCCATCCACCATAGTTAGAAATAGGTCGTGACTTATTTCAATTACCTGCTCCTCCTTGTGTATCTTTGAAGTTTGCAAATTATTAATTTGACCCCGAATATCACCAACCACTGATCGGGTTTTCTCGGGGGTTTCTTTTGCAAATTCCATCAGGATTGGTCGGCAATAACGAATAGACGAAAAGCCGAATTTTGCCAAATTACCTCATTTGTTTCTGTGTCAGTCAGCTTTATTGGTACCAAAGACGCTATAAATAAGTTTGCATCTGAGACTAAATCACTCTCACCTGATAAAACTTGTTTATATTCACTTTGCCCCGATGACCCATCACATCCCCACTTGGTAAACAATTTAAGAGATTTTCTTGTTGAGTTGTAAACATTTTCAATCTTTAAGATGCGAGCAGAAGTGTAGTCCAGCAAATCTTGTAGATTTACTTTGGCACTTATATCGGTTATTTGAATGCTGGATGGTGGAGGATAACACAGTTTTTTGGCGTTTGTCAGTATATTATATGATGGCAGTATGTCGAAGTTTTTGTTAATCAGACTTGCTCGAAGTAATCCGTATTGTGATTTCGAAAGATCTAAATCTGCAAATATACTTAAAGCTTCATCGTAAAATCTGTTGCATTGCGACTTTCATGCAATAATTTTTCCTTCATGATCCTTTTTTCATTTCTATCACAACTCCGCATCATTGTAACAACAGTAGCTTCTTCGAATTCTCCTTCAGACCGCAATCCTTGAACGTATGCATTATGTATATACTCGATTCCATATTCTTGTACCAACTCCATATTCTTCCTTTTTTTCGATTTCTCTGATAGATCTTCATAAGACTTTGGCGGACGTCCACGTTCTCCAGATGTTGTAGGTGTAATATCCAACGGTGCTTCTTCGAATTGTACCTTAAATTCACCGTCTAACTACGATGTATTTTTATTAAAGAAACGTTCTTTAGTTCGGTTAGATTTGGTCCACCGATCGTTAAACGCTGTTATAAGCCATTTTTGAATACGGTTCACAACTAATTCACTTTTTTCAGACGGCAAATGGTGGTGTTCTTCTAAGTATTTTTGAATATCTTCTGATTTTGTTCCATGATCAATGAAAAATTCGCATAATACTCGTCGAGGCACAACAAATTCACTCATTTTGTTTTTACTTCTAACTACTACTTTTTTACCGAGGTTGGTGAAGACTATATTATGTCAAAGCACACTAAAGTACTGGTAAATGACAACGTAAATAAACAACTTTTATACTGAAATTTCGTGTGAAAAAATATTATTGTCTAGTGCATTATCACGTTCCTAACCACTATCTACGAAGGTGGTTAGTAGTACTGATATAATGTACAATAACAACTTTAACTACCATTTCCTCCCTTTTCCTTCACCGCGATAGAGAAATACATAAACTACATGATAAACATGTAATTCACACAGTGATAACAAAACATTAACCACATCTGACCGAACGATAAAAAAAAATACATTACCCAATACTTACCTAAAGATTAAGTAAATAGATAATTTTAAGAAAAAAGTAATCTAAATATCCAAAAATCTCATCAATCACAACTAAAATAATGTTTGGTATATTTTGTATATTCCCCCCATCAGGCATTTTTCGTTTCATTTCAAGGGGGGCAGATTCAGGCAAATTTTTTTTTGCCCTAACTTCTTTATTAGCTGCTCTATGTGATGCTATCAAAATTACGACATGGGCAGACATTGCTAACTGCCAAAAGTCTATGTAAAGTTTCTAATAAGGATAAAATATTAGGTTCTGAAAAATAATTTATATACCTCCCCAGTTTTCACATAATGGTCCACTTAAATTATTTTTAAATAGCCATTCTAACCATATATCACACTTAAAAATTTGCTGTGAAAATAATGAAAATATGACCATGTAAACTGGTGAAATTGTGTTCTACATAATTGACATAACTTTGAGCGTCAACTTGCAAGCCTTAGTCTAATAGTAAAAATGAGAAATAGTATATTTTAACTGCTATATACCCCTTATTCATAAACGCTGGTTAAAGTTAAGTAATGAGTAGCGTCTGTTTAACCATACATTTTTCACGTTTAAACATAATTTAACTTTAATCATCGTTTATGAATATGGCCCATAATATGCATTGGACATTCAGTTAGACATGTGCATTAACACAATATTCAATATAGAACATTACGAAAACCTATTTTTGAGACGGTACTCACGGTTCTGGCCCATAGTGCGTCGCTTCGAATGAATAGGCTGAATATTATCTTCTTCCTCGGAACTTAAATGGAGACTTCTATTCAGCAAATCGAACTCGATATTTTAGATCTGTGTTATATCTTCTTGCGTTATGTCAAAGTCGTCAAAACTATCGATATTGTCCTTAACAATTATAGTAAAAAACCTCGTAAACAATCAGTCGAATATACAACCTCATGTGCACTTCACTAATCGGAAATCACGACTGCGAGTGCAACGAGACGAGGGGCGCGAATGCGCGGGGAGTGAGTCGCGGGCGGCGGCGTGCGGCAACAAGACCGCGCGGCTCTATTTAACGGATTATTGATATTTCATCCGCTGAGGCCATGGGGGTCAATGTTGTGCGACGCGTAATAACTAATAATCAAGGGTGAAAATCTTTATGTGTTAATTCAAACACGTTATTTAAGTATATAAGGTGGCTAAATAATGAATAAAAACAATCTGTGAAAAATTATAACAATGATTGAAGGATTTTTATATATAGCTTGATAGCGTATATAAGCATCGCACAACATTGACCGCGTTGGCAGTGAACGTGTTAATGTTCTGCCAGGGGTGCGGGTTTGTTCGAAAGAGATACCACATCCCCTAGCATACGGGCTACTGAAGAAACACGGGTGGGTTTTAGTCAGTAAAAGTCTGACACGCCCTCCTGATCCACCCACAGGGGGAGAAGTTATTTGATGATTTCCCAGCCAAAAAAGAAAAAACGTTAATGTTAAAATGTATTTTGAAGACTAAATGCTATGTATTTGAAGTACTAATTACAAAATACCTCGGCGTCAGGTATTTGAAATACGAATTACTAATCACATTTTAAGGAAGTAATTGAAATACAAATACCAAATACGTATTTGTATTTTAATTAAAGTAATTCAAATACTGCCCATCCCTGCTTGTTGTAAAAAATGGTATGTATCGACAGAGAATTTCCTATCTATATAGGGTTACTGGTAATTAGTGACCGACATTTAAACACATGATTGTACTCATCATTATGAACAACTTTTACTATGGGACCAAACCTGAAAACGCGAAAAAAAAATCTGCTGTTCCCTACATTAATGTTCGTATAACTCGTCAAAATGTAGGGAACAGATGATTTTTTTCGCGATCCCCCATGCGATACTTTAATGCTCTATAAAATAGTTGCAAACTATAGATTTTCTCAGATTATTAAAAAAAACTGCTCTCCTAGTTTTATACTATTCATGTTAAATGCCTGGCACACATAAATATACACAATAATCTATATAAAATACCTTAGCCGTAGGGAAAAGTTCAACTTTTTAAAACCCTCATATTTTTTGTCCACTGCTGCTGAGCAACATGCGCCTTTATAATTTTGTTTATAGAAGATTTTAGTATTCAATGACATAGATTTGATATCTGTACATTCTGGGGTACAAGTGTTTTAGAATAGTACATTTAATATCTATGGTAATATAGATTATCTATGATGGGGCTTGTCTATGAGCTAGCCAGTTGAATCTTTGATCATGTAAGTCGACATTGAATTATTCTATTAAACCTATAAAGTGTTTTAGAATAGTACATTTAATATCTATGGTAATATAGATTATCTATGATGGGGCTTGTCTATGAGCTAGCCAGTTGAATCTTTGATCATGTAAGTCGACATTGAATTATTCTATTAAACCTATAATTATCAATATATCTTTTAATCATAAAACATGGCGCAGCCGTAAACAAAGTATTGTAAATATTATTCTTTACGATCCAAAAAAGTATAAAGTACTTAATTATGGAGAATTGTATGAAAGTATTGCCAAATTTTGACATGCGGGCAAGTAATGCCGGCGATGAGTGGCCATTGTGGAAACAATGTTTTCATGATCATTTAGTTGGAATTGGTCAATACGCAGCCGCAGATAATGTAAAAGTAGCACTGTTGAGGAATATGATGGGGTTGGAGTCCGCCAGAATACTTGCAACTCTTCCGGTGTCTAGTGAGAAGATAGTCAAGTATGAAAATTTAGTGAACGCAATTAGCAAAAATGTTCGACCTAGAGTGAACGAAGTTTTTGAACGTTTTAAGTTTAATGAGAGGAAACACCAGCAGGACGAAAAGTTCGATAATTTTTTAACTGATTGTAAAAGATTAATCAGTACTTAATGATTAAACGAACTTACCTGTAAATGAAGTTCGATCATAATTATGCGAGGTGTTTCGTTCGAAGAGATTAGATATATACACTTGTAGTCACACATACAATGTCGCCACTAATGCACTCAGTTCATAGAGAAAAAAAAAAAAAAACTTTTGACACTTGTCTATAGGTTTCCCGCGTTCCGTTCAATCCGTCATTTAGTTCAAAGATATGATACAATACTTATTTCACATCTTTGGGAGTAGAATTAGGGAGGGCGGGATGCTAATCTCTTCGAACGAAACACCTCGCATAATTATGATCGAACTTCACTTACAGGTAAGTTCGTTTAATCATTAATTATGCTTCTGTGTTTCGTTCTCGAGATTAGAGATTAGATTCTTGTAGATATTGAGAGTTATTTGTGAAATATAGACATAGGTAAATTAGTAATGTATTGAAGAAAAAGGATTTATTGACAAAAAAAATATAGAATTTTATTCACAATAATCATATAAATGGCACCGAAGAACTTAGGCAAATGATGATATCACAATTGAAATAATTTTACTTAGCATAGCTTACACAAAAAATAAGATTAATCATTATTATTTCCTTTATTCCGTTAAAAATACACATAAATTACATTTTTAAATATTATTATAAAAATATAAAAACATTTAAAAATATAAAAAATAGTAGTCCACCGGTATCGGGAACAAGGTCCAAGCTATGGCTCCAGAGAGAGGAACCTCCTAACGATGCGAGCCGTGTCCAGGAGTACCGCTTTCTGGATCAAGCCCTTGACCCAGCTGCCCAACGAGAGCCTCCTCAGATGTTGGTCGAGGCTCTTGGCTATCAAGCCATTGGCTGAAACGACTATCGGTACAATAATCGCTGAGTCCACATCCCACATGTCGACAACCTCGTAAACCAAGTCAAGATACTTGATTTGTTTATCTTTCTCGGCTTTCACGAGGTTCCCGTCATGCGGGACCGTTATATCAACGATCATTGTACGCCGCTCTAGGCGATCCACCACCACTATATCAGGTTTATGGCAACAATAGTCCTGTCAGTGATGATGGATCGATCCCAGTACAGTGTAACATGTCCATTTTCGAGAACTGGGTCGGGCACATACCTGTAGTACGGCACTTCTGATTCCACAAGGCTGTATTTCAGAGCAAGTTGCTGGTGGATAATCCTGGCTACAAGGTTGTGTCTATGCAAGTACTCCTCGTTAGCTAGACGAGAACAACCGGAGATTATGTGTCGGATAGATTCTCCCGGACGGTGGCATGCCCGACAGATGTCAACCGTACCATCTTTCACAATAAATCTCCGGTAGTTGTTCGTCATGATAACTTCGTCCATAATTGCACAGACAAAACCTTCGGTTTCCCCAAAGAGGTCACCGAAACGCAGCCAGGCCACGGACGCTAGTAAGTCTACACCGGGTCCATGTAGGGCCCGAAAAAAGCGTCCGTGGAGCTCCTTACTCTGCCATACCTCCATGCGATCCTTAGTGTCAAGCACTACAGGCTTGCGCCAGTTCTCTTTAGCCAAGGAGAGCGGGGTGAGGCCCTTATCCACCCCAACTACATCTCGATGCATCCCCACGTCAGTTTCTAGGAAATAATCCCTGAGACTGCATATCTCGCGATTGTGGAGAGTCTTAGCATTTAAGAACCCTCGACCTCCACATTTTCGCGGGATATACAGTCTCATTACCGATGACCGTGGGTGGTGCATTCGATATGCAGTCAGCAGCGTACGACCCTCCTATCCAGGGCGTCGAGTTCGGTCTGAGTCCATTTGAGTATGCCGAAAGAGTACATCAAAACCGGCATGACCCAACCGTTGAAGGCGCGCACCTTGTTTCCGCCTGATAAAAGACTATTAAATACTTTCTTCAGGCGGCCAAAGAAGCGCTCCTTCAACGATTGCTTCATGTCAGTGACATTGATGCCCAACGCTTCCGACATACCCAAATACTTATAGGTTTCGGCTGCGGAGAGGGCTCGAAGGTTTATGGAATCCGAGAGTTGGGTTCCCACGGATTCCATAATCTCCCCTCGCTTTACATGCATGACCGCACATTTGTCCACACCAAATTCCATCCTGATGGCGCTACTGAAGGTTTCAGTTACTTTCAGTAGCTCCATCAGTTGCAAATTGTTGGGGGCAAAGAGTTTTAGGTCATCCATGTAGAGGAGGTGGGATATAACCTGACCACCTCTCCTCAGCCGATAGCCTATACCTGAATCCTCCAGCAATGTGCTTAGAGGATTCAGGGCTAGGCAGAACCAAAGCGGACTCAAACTGTCGCCCTGAAATATACCTCGCTCGATCCTTATCGGCTCGCTATTCCTCTGGATGTTTCGACATCCTGGATATCGAAGGACCGTCCTCCATTGCCCCATACATGACATCAGGAAGGTGCGCAGAGTTGTATTTACTTTATACAATTCTAGCACCCTCATGAGCCATGTATGTGGCACTGCGTCATAGGCCTTCTTGTAATCTATCCAACATGTCGAAAGATCCTTTCGGGAACGGCGAACCTGTTGGCTAATGGCCATATTAATGAGGAGCAGCTCCTTAGTACCGCGGGACCCGTTCCGACATCCATTTTGAGAGACAGACATAATGGAATTTGTGTCTATATGATTGTAAATTTTAGCTCTCAAAATGGATGTAAGAACTTTATAGACCGTCGGTAAACACGTGATCGGCCTATCATTTTTGGGTTCCGCGGTACTACCTGATTTATGGAGCAGGTGGGTAACTCCTGTCGTCAGGAACTGGGGTAGCGAACCAGACTCTAAAGCAGCCTGATACTGAGCCGCCAAGCGAGCATGCGATCCCATGAACCATTTGATCCAGAAGTTGTGCAGCCCGTCCGGCCTTGGAGACTTTCAGTTGGGCAGCGGACGGACTGCACGAGCTACATCTTGGGGGCAGATGGTAATAGCCCCCATTTCCGGTATAGGATCGCAGGCTCGCTCGACTTCTCGAGCCCAATCACCTTCGGTGTGACTGACAGGCACCGACCAGATATTGCGCCAAAAAGAGCACATGGCGTCATCTTCCGGTAGGCGCGTATCAGCCACACCTTGGTTCAGTCGCTCCCAAGCCCTATAGACCCACCTTTCATCACACTGGAAGGTGCGGTTCTGAGTGTAACGGTCTACCCGGCGCTTATACCAACGAATACGGTTTGCCCATGCATACACTTTCTGCTTCAGGAAGTCTATGCGCTCTGTGACACGGGACATATAATCTTGAGGGCTGGTATCAGTCCCTGAGAATGCCCGCCTCACAAAGCGCATCACTCTAGGGCGAGTGTTGCCCTCCCTGAAGCAGATTAGTTTGCCGATGAGGGCCCTGGCCCCACCAATACGACGTTCAATCCTGCACTGCCAAGCTGGAACGGCTGGTTTCGGTCGTGTAGCTCTAGAGTCATTTGCGAATTTGACATGAGCTACACGACAAGCCGCTACAGCCGCGCAGTACAGAATCGAATGAGTATCGGTGAGGTCTTCGCAGTCATCAAAATAATTTGACAACTGCGAATCCAAAGCCGCCACCAGCGCCCTATTCTTATTATGCATGGGCAAACGAGGTAAGCGTGGTCTAAGTTCGGGCGACATGAACCGATATTCTCGAATCGCACCCTCCAAAGCACTCCTCAATTCCTCACTGCACTGGGTACTTACGTTTGTAGCCCTGTCAACACTCCCCTCGTCAGCTTGAGGCGCGTGACTTGTGTTGAGCCGTGGTGGTACCACAACTGTCTGCGATGGGGGGACGATGACATGGCTACTCTGCATTTCATTTCGTAGGCGATCAAGTACAGTGTCATCCAACATATGATTACGCTGGATGACCCGCACCTGATCCGACAGTCGTTGTGCCGAAACGTTGACAGCTGGCTCAAGCACCTGAAAAAGAGAGAGCATCCGAACACGGTACGCGGTCAGGTTGTTTCCTCCCTCTGTAGCCCCATAGTATGAGCGCATGACGTTTTCGTTGATGGATCGTGTCCATCTCATGCGCTGCACACTTCCGCCGGGAGCTGGGACCCTATCAGAGGCCGGTGGGCCTCGAGGTCCTAAGCCGTCCGGCGGCCGGCGTCCTCCCCGTCGACGAGCAGGTGGTGGCGTCGTGGGCGGAGAGAAATACTCGTCGCTCGAGCTCGACGCAACTACCGCGGCCGGTGTCGTCACAGCGCCCGCAGTGGGGCTGGGTACCGGCGGCGGCGAGGCGGAGCTGAGCGACGAGTCCGGAGGTGGTAGGCGTGCTCGAAGTGCCGCTGATCTTGTCAATTTAATTCGAAAATTTGTGAAACAAGACGTCTTGTTGACAGTGTTGCCAGCTTATTATTATCAATCAAAATACTCCTAGCAAATAGATCTCTAGAATCAGTTGCTATGGCCCTATTATAAAACTTAGCAAAAGTTGTGGATGTGCCAGACCATCCGGCAGTTTTCCTTATAAGATCTAAATTAACACCCATTTTATGAGCTCGAAAAGTACGTGGCGTGTCTCGTACTGTGAGCAGAAAATTCTGTAACATCGACTCCACTGACCTCTAAGGTACCTTTTATCCACCTGCTTAATGTTTGAGCACAAACTTTATTATGTGGCTTTATGGTGCTAATAAAAAGAAAGGTGTGATTATTACGTAATGTTGCAGTTACACTTAAATAATCTTGTAATAATTTAGCTGGGCATATTTCGGGTCTTTCTCGAAAATATGGGAGTACAAGTACTGGTTGGTATCTTTATAGATATTTCATTAGGTGAAGCGCGAATATTCTCAACTTTGATTTTGGATAGGGTTTGAACCCTATGGACTGTAACAAATGCAAGTAAGGTAACTAATTTTCTTGAAATTTTGTCTAACAATAAATGCTCGTGAGGTACCAAACTAGCCAATGTTTCTATAACTAATGACGTATCCCAGGTTGAGTCGTACTTAGGTAAGGGTGGGCGAAGTCTAGATATCCCTTTAAATAATCTTTGTATCCGATCATCTTTACTGATTTGATTACCTAAAATTAAAGACAATACCGATCTGCAACTGTTTAGCGAACCAAATTGAGAACCAGATTCATATAATTCAGTAAAAAAATACAATGATTTTTGGTATGGAGGCCTCGAAAACATTAATGTTGTTATTCTTACAAAAGACCACTTTTTTAAACAGGTATCATATTGTTTGATGGAATTTTCCGACAGGGATGCCAACATAATGTGAATTGATGCAGGAGGAACACTTCTTCTCAATAGAGAATCCCGCACAATATTCCTGCAACCAGGGTAATCCGCCTGTGTATTTGACGGTTGCTGGAATGAGAAATTATTAATTCCTTAGAATAATGAAATGTCAAAGGTTTAGTTACCAAAAGCTTATTAAACAACGGATACCACGGCTGCGATGGCCAGGCTGGAACGACAAGTATTCCTCTTGCCTTGTCACTAATAATCTTTCTCAATGTTTTGAGAATGATTGTGAATGGAGGAAACCCATAAAAATACCAATGAGACCAACATATTGAAAAAGCGTTAATATTGTATGCATCAGGATCTCTGTGCTACGAAATGTATTTAACACATTTTTTATTTATACGGCTGGCAAAAATATCTATATCAGGTTGACCAAAACACTTAATAATTTTTTTAAAGGCAAAGTCTGATAATTCCCATTCAATGTCGGGGTGAACTCGTCTCGATTCAGCATCGGCGATAGTATTTTCTTAAGCCGGGGCTTATAAGAATAGTCATGAATTTTTCATAATTATTATTGCCTTTAAGACTTAAGAATTTACATCTCTCAAATTCCTTAGTATACAGCCAGCCATATTCGATGGCAGGACAAGCAGATGTTAAAAGTCCAACTAAGCAAGCAAAATCTCTAATTTTACACCTTTTGAGGTTTTTAAATTTTATTAATTCCTTCTTTATCTTCTCACGTTTTCCAACAGGTAAGCTAATTTCCATTGTTTTAGAATCAATGATAAATCCTAAATATCTACATGAATTACTAGGGGTCAAACAACTTTTAGATTCATTAATTATGAAGCCCAAGGAACAGAGAAATGTCTTTGTAAATTCAACATTATTGACACAATCACTATAGGAATGTGCTATCAGACATAGGTCATCAAGATAAATTGTTGACAAATTACCAGTACATCTCAACAATTTGACCACAGGTTTCATCAGTTTGGTAAAAACGTAAGGTGCGGTGTTGAGACCAAACGGCATAACATTAAATTCAAACAAGTTATCTTTCCATTGAAATCTTAAGTATTTCTTAGAATTGTCGTGAATTTTGAATAAAAAATATGCATCTTTAAGATCTATGGTTGACATAAAGCAGTCTTTTGAAATAAGCTTAATAGTTGTCCGAAGGTCTTCCAACTTAAAATGATTTGTGTTTATAAAAACATTCAGTTGTTTTAAATTTAGAATAAGGCGTGTTTTGCCGTTTGGTTTTGGTACCAAAAATATATTAGATAGGAATTGGCCATCGCAAGGTTGACATTTTGAGACAGCACCTATAGCCAATAAATTATCTATAGCCTTTTGAAAATCACGTTCTTCAGTATGAGAATATTTTCTAGATTGTGGCAAATTAGTCTGGAAAGGAGTTTTGGTAAAAGGTATTTCATAACCCTTAATCCATGACAATATAGTTTGGTCTGATGTTATTTGCAACCATTCATCATAAAACTGACATAGTCTGCTAGCATAGCTTACCATGGTGGCTATTGGCGGTTGCGGCCGTTGTTTGGACGTGACCCCCTGGATGATTGCACGTGCTGTTGTTTCATCGAGGGTGCAGGCTCCTTCATTCTCCAAGGCCCCGTCGGTCTGCGGTACGGAGCTGGAGCCTTCCAGTTTAAATTCCTGCTGGATGGTGGAGGCTTCGTCTTGTTTGCTACAACTTTTGGTGGGGGAACAGACTTCAGTTCAGAACCTGTCTTGTTTATAGCTTTAGCCGCTTTCAAAGTATCAGCGAGCTCTTGTCCGAAAAGTAAGTTATCAACTTTGGTCAACTGCACCTGATCTTTTAGATCTTTTTTCAACACAGCCAAGATAAAATTACGTCTAGTAATAGAATCATTATGTTGACTGTCACACAGAATACGCCCTGTGTCTACAAGTAACTTCAATATATTCGGATCTTTTGTTTCTTGAGACAAAAGAATAGTAATAGCTTCAATTAAACATGCAATAGCGCTACCAGTTTGTTTATGTTTAGCCTGCATAGCTTTATCACGCTTCACTATGATGTCAGTGACAGCTGCCTTAATTTCAGGATTAAGGGATGGTGCGTCTATCAGCTTACAGTTAGCTGGAACCAAATGAGATTCTAATAGCTCTTTGCGGAGTTCTTTTGCCAAACCAGAAGTGGCTATAAATTCATAGCGTATGGCTAAGTCCTTCTGAATGTCTTTACCAAATGATGTAGTGGTTGATGAGTCAGTTCCCCATATTTCCATCACAGTTTCGTCTAGCTCCTGATGCTGATCCTCCTTTTCAATAGCATCAGCCACTTCAGCAGTACCCTGGGGAACAGGCTCTTGGTCTGCTTCAGGTACAGGCATCTGCAGTGGTTGTACGCATGAAGCACTAGTTACTGGTACCGGCTCGTCAAGGTCCACCGACAGGTATTCATTATGCTCAGATTCCATAATTGTATTTTCTGCAATCGGAAATCATAAATCGTTGTACCATTTCTATAGTATAACGTGATGCGAAAACACCAGTAATTTGTTTTAAGTAAACCAATACGCATGGTTATGATTAAGTAAGCAGGTACCTTGACAGGTAACTTTTATTACGTAGGTAGGTACCTACATAAACGAGCACAGCGGGTGTAGGGAGGTGCAATTAGTGGCCGTTGTAATGCGTATTTTGACAACATTTTTTTTAACGTTACGTGCTAATGAGATCTGTTGTATTTAGGAATTCTAACTGTTGTTAATTTAAAGGTCGTTAAACATACTTTCAATTGATACCAATATTAATAAGGTTTAATGTATTCGTTACTGGCGGGACATGTTTTAAACTTATTTTCGAAGAGGTGCGATTTTTGTGACGCCGAGTGTATTTGCGATGCAGGCACAAAATGCCAATGTTGAAAGGGTCTTTTCCTTAATGGGAACCCAATGGTCAAAGGAAAGAAACAGGCTTTCTGTAGAGTCTGTCAAGTCGATTCTCTTAACTCAATATAATTTAAAAAATATGACTTGCGAAGTGTTCTACAAAACTATTAAAGATTCAGAAATGTTGAACAATATTTCTGGGAGCATTAAATATCAGAAGTAATGTAGTAGATTTAGAATAAAAATAATTTTGATTTTCTTTGATTTAGAATAAAAATAATTAATAAATAATTTGATTTTTTCATTTTTTATTTCACTCTTCACTTATTTGTAGAAATTCCGGACGGTTTAAGATTCCCCCCGCATTCCGGACAAAGACCTATATTTCCGGACTTGTCCGGAAAATTCCGGACGTATGGCAACCCTAGTCGCAACTTGTCCCTTGCTCGGGTTCACGATGCAACGTGTCGAGTTCATCTTACCCGCTGTGTACGTTTGTTTTCCTTTCATGATGTTACCTGTTTAGGTAATTACAACCGAAGAGAAATTTGTGCATTCACTAAACTCGGGTTCACGATGTAACGCCAATGAGTTCATCTTACCCGCTGTGCTCGTTTATGTAGGTACCTACCTACGTAATAAAAGTTACCTGTCAAGGTACCTGCTTACTTAATCATAACCATGCGTATTGGTTTACTTAAAACAAATTACTGGTGTTTTCGCATCACGTTATACTATAGAAATGGTACAACGATTTATGATTTCCGATTGCAGAAAATACAATTATGGAATCTGAGCATAATGAATACCTGTCGGTGGACCTTGACGAGCCGGTACCAGTAACTAGTGCTTCATGCGTACAACCACTGCAGATGCCTGTACCTGAAGCAGACCAAGAGCCTGTTCCCCAGGGTACTGCTGAAGTGGCTGATGCTATTGAAAAGGAGGATCAGCATCAGGAGCTAGACGAAACTGTGATGGAAATATGGGGAACTGACTCATCAACCACTACATCATTTGGTAAAGACATTCAGAAGGACTTAGCCATACGCTATGAATTTATAGCCACTTCTGGTTTGGCAAAAGAACTCCGCAAAGAGCTATTAGAATCTCATTTGGTTCCAGCTAACTGTAAGCTGATAGACGCACCATCCCTTAATCCTGAAATTAAGGCAGCTGTCACTGACATCATAGTGAAGCGTGATAAAGCTATGCAGGCTAAACATAAACAAACTGGTAGCGCTATTGCATGTTTAATTGAAGCTATTACTATTCTTTTGTCTCAAGAAACAAAAGATCCGAATATATTGAAGTTACTTGTAGACACAGGGCGTATTCTGTGTGACAGTCAACATAATGATTCTATTACTAGACGTAATTTTATCTTGGCTGTGTTGAAAAAAGATCTAAAAGATCAGGTGCAGTTGACCAAAGTTGATAACTTACTTTTCGGACAAGAGCTCGCTGATACTTTGAAAGCGGCTAAAGCTATAAACAAGACAGGTTCTGAACTGAAGTCTGTTCCCCCACCAAAAGTTGTAGCAAACAAGACGAAGCCTCCACCATCCAGCAGGAATTTAAACTGGAAGGCTCCAGCTCCGTACCGCAGACCGACGGGGCCTTGGAGAATGAAGGAGCCTGCACCCTCGATGAAACAACAGCACGTGCAATCATCCAGGGGGTCACGTCCAAACAACGGCCGCAACCGCCAATAGCCACCATGGTAAGCTATGCTAGCAGACTATGTCAGTTTTATGATGAATGGTTGCAAATAACATCAGACCAAACTATATTGTCATGGATTAAGGGTTATGAAATACCTTTTACCAAAACTCCTTTCCAGACTAATTTGCCACAATCTAGAAAATATTCTCATACTGAAGAACGTGATTTTCAAAAGGCTATAGATAATTTATTGGCTATAGGTGCTGTCTCAAAATGTCAACCTTGCGATGGCCAATTCCTATCTAATATATTTTTGGTACCAAAACCAAACGGCAAAACACGCCTTATTCTAAATTTAAAACAACTGAATGTTTTTATAAACACAAATCATTTTAAGTTGGAAGACCCTTCGGACAACTATTAAGCTTATTTCAAAAGACTGCTTTATGTCAACCATAGATCTTAAAGATGCATATTTTTTATTCAAAATTCACGACAATTCTAAGAAATACTTAAGATTTCAATGGAAAGATAACTTGTTTGAATTTAATGTTATGCCGTTTGGTCTCAACACCGCACCTTACGTTTTTACCAAACTGATGAAACCTGTGGTCAAATTGTTGAGATGTACTGGTAATTTGTCAACAATTTATCTTGATGACCTATGTCTGATAGCACATTCCTATAGTGATTGTGTCAATAATGTTGAATTTACAAAGACATTTCTCTGTTCCTTGGGCTTCATAATTAATGAATCTAAAGTTGTTTGACCCCTAGTAATTCATGTAGATATTTAGGATTTATCATTGATTCTAAAACAATGGAAATTAGCTTACCTGTTGGAAAACGTGAGAAGATAAAGAAGGAATTAATAAAATTTAAAAACCTCAAAAGGTGTAAAATTAGAGATTTTGCTTGCTTAGTTGGACTTTTAACATCTGCTTGTCCTGCCATCGAATATGGCTGGCTGTATACTAAGGAATTTGAGAGATGTAAATTCTTAAGTCTTAAAGGCAATAATAATTATGAAAAATTCATGACTATTCTTATAAGCCCCGGCTTAAGAAATACTATCGCCGATGCTGAATCGAGACGAGTTCACCCCGACATTGAATGGGAATTATCAGACTTTGCCTTTAAAAAAATTATTAAGTGTTTTGGTCAACCTGATATAGATATTTTTGCCAGCCGTATAAATAAAAAATGTGTTAAATACATTTCGTAGCACAGAGATCCTGATGCATACAATATTAACGCTTTTTCAATATGTTGGTCTCATTGGTATTTTTATGGGTTTCCTCCATTCACAATCATTCTCAAAACATTGAGAAAGATTATTAGTGACAAGGCAAGAGGAATACTTGTCGTTCCAGCCTGGCCATCGCAGCCGTGGTATCCGTTGTTTAATAAGCTTTTGGTAACTAAACCTTTGACATTTCATTATTCTAAGGAATTAATAATTTCTCATTCCAGCAACCGTCAAATACACAGGCGGATTACCCTGGTTGCAGGAATATTGTGCGGGATTCTCTATTGAGAAGAAGTGTTCCTCCTGCATCAATTCACATTATGTTGGCATCCCTGTCGGAAAATTCCATCAAACAATATGATACCTGTTTAAAAAAGTGGTCTTTTGTAAGAATAACAACATTAATGTTTTCGAGGCCTCCATACCAAAAATCATTGTATTTTTTTACTGAATTATATGAATCTGGTTCTCAATTTGGTTCGCTAAACAGTTGCAGATCGGTATTGTCTTTAATTTTAGGTAATCAAATCAGTAAAGATGATCGGATACAAAGATTATTTAAAGGGATATCTAGACTTCGCCCACCCTTACCTAAGTACGACTCAACCTGGGATACGTCATTAGTTATAGAAACATTGGCTAGTTTGGTACCTCACGAGCATTTATTGTTAGACAAAATTTCAAGAAAATTAGTTACCTTACTTGCATTTGTTACAGTCCATAGGGTTCAAACCCTATCCAAAATCAAAGTTGAGAATATTCGCGCTTCACCTAATGAAATATCTATAAAGATACCAACCAGTACTTGTACTCCCATATTTTCGAGAAAGACCCGAAATATGCCCAGCTAAATTATTACAAGATTATTTAAGTGTAACTGCAACATTACGTAATAATCACACCTTTCTTTTTATTAGCACCATAAAGCCACATAATAAAGTTTGTGCTCAAACATTAAGCAGGTGGATAAAGGTACCTTAGAGGTCAGTGGAGTCGATGTTACAGAATTTTCTGCTCACAGTACGAGACACGCCACGTACTTTTCGAGCTCATAAAATGGGTGTTAATTTAGATCTTATAAGGAAAACTGCCGGATGGTCTGGCACATCCACAACTTTTGCTAAGTTTTATAATAGGGCCATAGCAACTGATTCTAGAGATCTATTTGCTAGGAGTATTTTGATTGATAATAATAAGCTGGCAACACTGTCAACAAGACGTCTTGTTTCACAAATTTTCGAATTAAATTGACAAGATCAGCGGCACTTCGAGCACGCCTACCACCTCCGGACTCGTCGCTCAGCTCCGCCTCGCCGCCGCCGGTACCCAGCCCCACTGCGGGCGCTGTGACGACACCGGCCGCGGTAGTTGCGTCGAGCTCGAGCGACGAGTATTTCTCTCCGCCCACGACGCCACCACCTGCTCGTCGACGGGGAGGACGCCGGCCGCCGGACGGCTTAGGACCTCGAGGCCCACCGGCCTCTGATAGGGTCCCAGCTCCCGGCGGAAGTGTGCAGCGCATGAGATGGACACGATCCATCAACGAAAACGTCATGCGCTCATACTATGGGGCTACAGAGGGAGGAAACAACCTGACCGCGTACCGTGTTCGGATGCTCTCTCTTTTTCAGGTGCTTGAGCCAGCTGTCAACGTTTCGGCACAACGACTGTCGGATCAGGTGCGGGTCATCCAGCGTAATCATATGTTGGATGACACTGTACTTGATCGCCTACGAAATGAAATGCAGAGTAGCCATGTCATCGTCCCCCATCGCAGACAGTTGTGGTACCACCACGGCTCAACACAAGTCACGCGCCTCAAGCTGACGAGGGGAGTGTTGACAGGGCTACAAACGTAAGTACCCAGTGCAGTGAGGAATTGAGGAGTGCTTTGGAGGGTGCGATTCGAGAATATCGGTTCATGTCGCCCGAACTTAGACCACGCTTACCTCGTTTGCCCATGCATAATAAGAATAGGGCGCTGGTGGCGGCTTTGGATTCGCAGTTGTCAAATTATTTTGATGACTGCGAAGACCTCACCGATACTCATTCGATTCTGTACTGCGCGGCTGTAGCGGCTTGTCGTGTAGCTCATGTCAAATTCGCAAATGACTCTAGAGCTACACGACCGAAACCAGCCGTTCCAGCTTGGCAGTGCAGGATTGAACGTCGTATTGGTGGGGCCAGGGCCCTCATCGGCAAACTAATCTGCTTCAGGGAGGGCAACACTCGCCCTAGAGTGATGCGCTTTGTGAGGCGGGCATTCTCAGGGACTGATACCAGCCCTCAAGATTATATGTCCCGTGTCACAGAGCGCATAGACTTCCTGAAGCAGAAAGTGTATGCATGGGCAAACCGTATTCGTTGGTATAAGCGCCGGGTAGACCGTTACACTCAGAACCGCACCTTCCAGTGTGATGAAAGGTGGGTCTATAGGGCTTGGGAGCGACTGAACCAAGGTGTGGCTGATACGCGCCTACCGGAAGATGACGCCATGTGCTCT
>CATLJQ010000025.1:25000-96906 GCA_949987655.1 Polymixis flavicincta | reverse complement strand
ATAATTAGTTTCTGTTTTCGCTATAAATTACTTACCTGCCATACCTCGGGGCTGGACCGTTGTAGCGCGTCAGATCTGCGGTTGGAGGGCCAAAATAATCGATTTTCGTATTTTCGTAGTACAAAATCACGTTTTTTTTACCTTAAATTCAAAATTTTTGTACCGGACCTATCGTCCATTTCACCGTCGTTAGTTAGGCCGCGCGCGGACGCGTGTTTTGACACCTCACACGCGTGTCTAGCCTGCAAAAAAGTGAAACTTTTACTATTATACCTACCACGAATCTTCATACCCGATGCATGAAAACACACAAGTAATTAGAATTTGAAATTTTTATCTCGGATTTCGACGCGGTTTTCGACGCTATCAACTTTAATTAGGCTCTGTCCTACCTTTTTATCGATCACAATCCTTCTGTCTTCATAAAAAGTGCTAAAATGCAATTTTCGTAATTTTCAGTTTTAATTAATACAATAATCTCGTTTTTCTAAAATTCCTTGTATATAATTAGTTTCTGTTTTCGCTATAAATTACTTACCTGCCATACCTCGGGGCTGGACCGTGTAGCGCGTTCAGATCTGCCGGTTGGAGGGCCAAAATAATCGATTTTCGTATTTTCGTAGTACAAATCACGTTTTTTTACCTTAAATTCAAAATTTTGTACCGACCTATCGTCCATTTCACCGTCGTTAGTTAGGCCGCGCGCGGACGCGTGTTTTGACACCTCACACGCGTGTCTAGCTGCAAAAAAGTGAAACTTTTACTATTATACCTACATCCGAAATTCTTCATACCCGATGCATGAAAACACACAAGTAATTAGAATTTGAAATTTTTTTATCTCGGATTTCGAGCGGTTTTCGACGCTATCAACTTTAATTAGGGCTCTGTCCTACCTTTTTATCGATCACAATCCATCTGTCTTCATAAAAAGTGCTAAAATGCAATTTTCGTAATTTTCAGTTTTAATTAATACAATAATCTCGTTTTTCTAAAATTCCTGTATATAATTAGTTTCTGTTTTCGCTATAAATTACTTACCTGCCATACCTCGGGCTGGACCGTGTAGCGCGTTCAGATCTGCCGGTTGGAGGGCCAAAAATAATCGATTTTCGTATTTTCGGTAGTACAAAATCACGTTTTTTTTACCTTAAATTCAAAATTTTTGTACCGGACCTATCGTCCATTTCACCGTCGTTAGTTAGGCCGCGCGCGGACGCGTGTTTTGACACCTCACACGCGTGTCTAGCTGCAAAAAAAGTGAACTTTTACAATTATACCTACCACGAAATCTTCATACCCGATGCATGAAAACACACAAGTAATTAGAATTTGAAATTTTTATCTCGGATTTCGACGCGGTTTTCGACGCTATCAACTTTAATTAGGCTCTGTCCTACCTTTTTATCGATCACAATCCATCTGTCTTCATAAAAAGTGCTAAAATAGCAATTTTCGTAATTTTCAGTTTTAATAATACAATATCTCGTTTTTCTAAAATTCCTTGTATATAATTAGTTTCTGTTTTCGCTATAATTTACTTACCTGCCATACCTCGGGGCTGGACCGTGTAGCGCGTTCAGATCTGCCGTTGGAGGGCCAAAATAATCGATTTTCGTATTTTCGTAGTACAAAATCACGTTTTTTTACCTTAAATTCAAAATATTGTACCGGACCTATCGTCCATTTCACCGTCGTTAGTTAGGCCGCGCGCGGACGCGTGTTTTTGACACCCTCACACGCGTGTCTAGCTGCAAAAAAGTGAAACTTTTACTATTATACCTACCACGAAATCTTCATACCCGATGCATGAAAACACACAAGTAATTTAGAATTTGAAATTTTTTATCTCGGATTTCGACGCGGTTTTCGACGCTATCAACTTTAATTAGGCTCTGTCCATACTTTTTATCGATCACAATCCATCTGTCTTCATAAAAAAGTGCTAAAATGCAATTTTCGTAATTTTCAGTTTTAATTAATACAATAATCTCGTTTTTCTAAAATTCCTTGTATATAATTAGTTTCTGTTTTCGCTATAAATTACTTACCTGCCATACCTCGGGGCTGGACCGTGTAGCGCGTTCAGATCTGCCGGTTGGAGGGCCAAAATAATCGATTTTCGTATTTTCGTAGTACAAAATCACGTTTTTTTACCTTAAATTCAAAATTTTGTACCGGACCTATCGTCCATTTCACCGTCGTTAGTTAGGCCGCGCGCGGACGCGTGTTTTGACACCTCACACGCGTGTCTAGCTGCAAAAAAGTGAAACTTTTTACTATTATACCTACCACGAAATCTTCATACCCGATGCATGAAAAACACACAAGTAATTAGAATTTGAAATTTTTATCTCGGATTTCGACGCGGTTTTCGACGCTATCAACTTTAATTAGGCTCTGTCCTACCTTTTTATCGATCACAATCCATCTGTCTTCATTAAAAGTGCTAAAATGCAATTTTCGTAATTTTTCAGTTTTAATTAATACAATAATCTCGTTTTCTAAAATTCCTTGTATATAATTAGTTTCTGTTTTCGCTATAAATTACTTACCTGCCATACCTCGGGGCTGGACCGTGTAGCGCGTTCAGATCTGCCGGTTGGAGGGCCAAAATAATCGATTTTCGTATTTTCGTAGTACAAAATCACGTTTTTTTTTACCTAAATTCAAAATTTTGTACCGGACCTATCGTCCATTTCACCGTCGTTAGTTAGGCCGCGGCGCGACGCGTGTTTTGACACCTCACACGCGTGTCTAGCTGCA
Organism: Polymixis flavicincta; assembly: GCA_949987655.1. NCBI lineage: Eukaryota > Metazoa > Arthropoda > Insecta > Lepidoptera > Noctuidae > Polymixis > Polymixis flavicincta. The sequence continues at coordinate 94,140 of CATLJQ010000025.1, read as the reverse complement.
AAAAAGTGAAACTTTTACTATTATACCTACCACGAAATCTTCATACCCGATGCATGAAAACACACAAGTAATTAGAATTTGAAAATTTTTATCTCGGATTTCGACGCGGTTTTCGACGCTATCAACTTTAATTAGGCTCTGTCCTACCTTTTTATCGATCACAATCCATCTGTCTTCATAAAAGTGCTAAAATGCAATTTCGTAATTTTCAGTTTTAATTAATACAATAATCTCGTTTTTTCTAAAATTCCTTGTATATAATTAGTTTCTGTTTTCGCTATAAATTACTTACCTGCCATACCTCGGGGCTGGACCGTGTAGCGCGTTCAGATCTGCCGGTTGGAGGGCCAAAATAATCGATTTTCGTATTTTCGTAGTACAAAATCACGTTTTTTTTACCTTAAATTCAAAATTTTGTACCGGACCTATCGTCCATTTCACCGTCGTTAGTTAGGCCGCGCGCGGACGCGTGTTTTGACACCTCACACGCGTGTCTAGCTGCAAAAAAGTGAAACTTTTACTATTATACCTACCACGAAATCTTCATACCCGATGCATGAAAACACACAAGTAATTAGAATTTGAAATTTTTATCTCGGATTTCGACGCGGTTTTCGACGCTATCAACTTTAATTAGGCTCTGTCCTACCTTTTTATCGATCACAATCCATCTGTCTTCATAAAAATTGCTAAAATGCAATTTTCGTAATTTTCAGTTTTAATTAATACAATAATCTCGTTTTTCTAAAATTCCTTGTATATAATTAGTTTCTGTTTTCGCTATAAATTACTTACCTGCCATACCTCGGGGCTGGACCGTGTAGCGCGTTCAGATCTGCCGGTTGGAGGGCCAAAATAATCGATTTTCGTATTTTCGTAGTACAAAATCACGTTTTTTTACCTTAAATTCAAAATTTTGTACCGGACCTATCGTCCATTTCACCGTCGTTAGTTAGGCCGCGCGCGGACGCGTGTTTTGACACCTCACACGCGTGTCTAGCTGCAAAAAAGTGAAACTTTTACTATTATACCTACCACGAAATCTTCATACCCGATGCATGAAAACACACAAGTAATTAGAATTTGAAATTTTTATCTCGGATTTCGACGCGGTTTTCGACGCTATCAACTTTAATTAGGCTCTGTCCTACCTTTTTATCGATCACAATCCATCTGTCTTCATAAAAAGTGCTAAAATGCAATTTTCGTAATTTTCAGTTTTTAATTAATACAATAATCTCGTTTTTCTAAAATTCCTTGTATATAATTAGTTTCTGTTTTCGCTATAAATTACTTACCTGCCATACCTCGGGGCTGGACCGGTGTAGCGCGTTCAGATCTGCCGGTTGGAGGGCCAAAATAATCGATTTTCGTATTTTCGTAGTACAAAATCACGTTTTTTTTACTTAAATTCAAAATTTTGTACCGGACCTATCGTCCATTTCACCGTCGTTAGTTAGGCCGCGCGCGGGGACGCGTGTTTTGACACCTCACACGCGTGTCTAGCTGCAAAAAAGTGAAACTTTTACTATTATACCTACCACGAAATCTTCATACCCGATGCATGAAAACACACAAGTAATTAGAATTTGAAATTTTTATCTCGGATTTCGACGCGGTTTTCGACGCTATCAACTTTAATTAGGCTCTGTCCCTACCTTTTTATCGATCACAATCATCTGTCTTCATAAAAAGTGCTAAAATGCAATTTTCGTAATTTTCAGTTTTAATTAATACAATAATCTCGTTTTTCTAAAATTCCTTGTATATAATTAGTTTCTGTTTTCGCTATAAATTACTTACCTGCCATACCTCGGGGCTGGACCGTGTAGCGCGTTCAGATCTGCCGGTTGGAGGGCCAAAATAATCGATTTTCGTATTTTCGTAGTACAAAATCACGTTTTTTTACCTTAATTCAAAATTTTGTACCGACCTATCGTCCATTTCACCGTCGTTAGTTAGGCCGCGCGCGGACGCGTGTTTTGACACCTCACACGCGTGTCTAGCTGCAAAAAAGTGAAACTTTTACTATTATACCTACCACGAAATCTTCATACCCGATGCATGAAAACACACAAGTAATTAGAATTTGAAATTTTTATCTCGGATTTCGACGCGGTTTTCGACGCTATCAACTTTAATTAGGCTCTGTCCTACCTTTTTATCGATCACAATCCATCTGTCTTCATAAAAGTGCTAAAATGCAATTTTCGTAATTTTCAGTTTTAATTAATACAATAATCTCGTTTTTCTAAAATTCCTTGTATATAATTAGTTTCTGTTTTCGCTATAAATTACTTACCTGCCATACCTCGGGGCTGGACCGTGTAGCGCGTTCAGATCTGCCGGTTGGAGGGCCAAAATAATCGATTTTCGTATTTTCGTAGTACAAAATCACGTTTTTTTTACCTTAAATTCAAAATTTTGTACCGGACCTATCGTCCATTTCACCGTCGTTAGTTAGGGCCGCGCGCGGACGCGTGTTTTGACACCTCACACGCGTGTCTAGCTGCAAAAAAGTGAAACTTTTACTATTATACCTACCACGAAATCTTCATACCCGATGCATGAAAACACACAAGTAATTAGAATTTGAAATTTTTATCTCGGATTTCGACGCGGTTTTCGACGCTATCAACTTTAATTAGGCTCTGTCCTACCTTTTTATCGATCACAATCCATCTGTCTTCATAAAAAGTGCTAAATGCAATTTTCGTAATTTTCAGTTTTAATTAATACAATAATCTCGTTTTTCTAAAATTCCTTGTATATAATTAGTTTCTGTTTTCGCTATAAATTACTTACCTGCCATACCTCGGGGCTGGACCGTGTAGCGCGTTCAGATCTGCCGGTTGGAGGGCCAAAATAATCGATTTTCGTATTTTCGTAGTACAAAATCACGTTTTTTTACCTTAAATTCAAAATTTTGTACCGGACCTATCGTCCATTTCACCGTCGTTAGTTAGGCCGCGCACGGGACGCGTGTTTTGACACCTCACACGCGTGTCTAGCTGCAAAAAAGTGAAACTTTTACTATTATACCTACCACGAAATCTTCATACCCGATGCATGAAAACACACAAGTAATTAGAATTTGAAATTTTTATCTCGGATTTCGACGCGGTTTTCGACGCTATCAACTTTAATTAGGCTCTGTCCTACCTTTTTATCGATCACAATCCATCTGTCTTCATAAAAAGTGCTAAAATGCAATTTTCGTAATTTTCAGTTTTAATTAATACAATAATCTCGTTTTTCTAAAATTCCTTGTATATATTAGTTTCTGTTTTCGCTATAAATTACTTACCTGCCATACCTCGGGGCTGGACCGTGTAGCGCGTTCAGATCTGCCGGTTGGAGGGCCAAAATAATCGATTTTCGTATTTTCGTAGTACAAAATCACGTTTTTTTACCTTAAATTCAAAATTTTGTACCGGACCTATCGTCCATTTCACCGTCGTTAGTTAGGCCGCGCGCGGACGCGTGTTTTGACACTCACCGCGTGTCTAGCTGCAAAAAAGTGGAAACTTTTACTATTATACCTACCACGAAATCTTCATACCCGATGCATGAAAACACACAAGTAATTAGAATTTGAAATTTTTATCTCGGATTTCGACGCGGTTTTCGACGCTATCAACTTTAATTAGGCTCTGTCCTACCTTTTTATCGATCACAATCCATCTGTCTTCATAAAAAGTGCTAAAATGCAATTTTCGTAATTTTCAGTTTTAATTAATACAATAATCTCGTTTTTCTAAAATTCCTTGTATATAATTAGTTTCTGTTTTCGCTATAAATTACTTACCTGCCATACCTCGGGGCTGGACCGTGTAGCGCGTTCAGATCTGCCGGTTGGAGGGCCAAAATAATCGATTTTCGTTATTTTCGTAGTACAAAATCACGTTTTTTTACCTTAAATTCAAAATTTTGTACCGGACCTATCGTCCATTTCACCGTCGTTAGTTAGGCCGCGCGCGGACGCGTGTTTTGACACCTCACACGCGTGTCTAGCTGCAAAAAAGTGAAACTTTTACTATTATACCTACCACGAAATCTTCATACCCGATGCATGAAAACACACAAGTAATTAGAATTTGAAATTTTTATCTCGGATTTCGACGCGGTTTTCGACGCTATCAACTTTAATTAGGCTCTGTCCTACCTTTTTATCGATCACAATCCATCTGTCTTCATAAAAAGTGCTAAAATGCAATTTTCGTAATTTTCAGTTTTAATTAATACAATAATCTCGTTTTTCTAAAATTCCTTGTATATAATTAGTTTCTGTTTTCGCTATAAATTACTTACCTGCCATACCTCGGGGCTGGACCGTGTAGCGCGTTCAGATCTGCCGGTTGGAGGGCCAAAATAATCGATTTTCGTATTTTCGTAGTACAAAATCACGTTTTTTTTACCTTAAATTCAAAATTTTGTACCGGACCTATCGTCCATTTCACCGTCGTTAGTTAGGCCGCGCGCGGACGCGTGTTTTGACACCTCACACGCGTGTCTAGCTGCAAAAAAGTGAAACTTTTACTATTATACCTACCACGAAATCTTCATACCCGATGCATGAAAACACACAAGTAATTAGAATTTGAAATTTTTATCTCGGATTTCGACGCGGTTTTCGACGCTATCAACTTTAATTAGGCTCTGTCCTACCTTTTTATCGATCACAATCCATCTGTCTTCATAAAAAGTGCTAAAATGCAATTTTCGTAATTTTCAGTTTTAATTAATACAATAATCTCGTTTTTCTAAAATTCCTTGTATATAATTAGTTTCTGTTTTCGCTATAAATTACTTACCTGCCATACCTCGGGGCTGGACCGTGTAGCGCGTTCAGATCTGCCGGTTGGAGGGCCAAAATAATCGATTTTCGTATTTTCGTAGTACAAAATCACGTTTTTTTACCTTAAATTCAAAATTTTGTACCGGACTATCGTCCATTTCACCGTCGTTAGTTAGGCCGCGCGCGGACGCGTGTTTTGACACCTCACACGCGTGTCTAGCTGCAAAAAAGTGAAACTTTTTACTATTATACCTACCACGAAATCTTCATACCCGATGCATGAAAACACACAAGTAATTAGAATTTGAAATTTTTATCTCGGATTTCGACGCGGTTTTCGACGCTATCAACTTTAATTAGGCTCTGTCCTACCTTTTTATCGATCACAATCCATCTGTCTTCAATAAAAGTGCTAAAATGCAATTTTCGTAATTTTCAGTTTTAATTAATACAATAATCTCGTTTTTTCTAAAATTCCTTGTATATAATTAGTTTCTGTTTTCGCTATAAATTACTTACCTGCCATACCTCGGGGCTGGACCGTGTAGCGCGTTCAGATCTGCCGGTTGGAGGGCCAAAATAATCGATTTTCGTATTTTCGTAGTACAAAATCACGTTTTTTTTACCTTAAATTCAAAATTTTGTTCCGACCTATCGTCCATTTCACCGTCGTTAGTTAGGCCGCGCGCGGACGCGTGTTTTGACACCTCACACGCGTGTCTAGCTGCAAAAAAGTGAAACTTTTACTATTATACCTACCACGAAATCTTCATACCCGATGCATGAAAACACACAAGTAATTAGAATTTGAAATTTTTATCTCGGATTTCGACGCGGTTTTCGACGCTATCAACTTTAATTAGGCTCTGTCCTACCTTTTTATCGATCACAATCCATCTGTCTTCATAAAAAGTGCTAAAATGCAATTTCGTAATTTTCAGTTTTAATTAATACAATAATCTCGTTTTTCTAAAATTCCTTGTATATAATTAGTTTCTGTTTTCGCTATAAATTACTTACCTGCCATACCTCGGGGCTGGACCGTGTAGCGCGTTCAGATCTGCCGGTTGGAGGGCCAAAATAATCGATTTTCGTATTTTCGTAGTACAAAATCACGTTTTTTTACCTTAAATTCAAAATTTTGTACCGGACCTATCGTCCATTTCACCGTCGTTAGTTAGGCCGCGCGCGGACCGCGTGTTTTGACACCTCACACGCGTGTCTAGCTGCAAAAAAGTGAAACTTTTACTATTATACCTACCACGAAATCTTCATACCCGATGCATGAAAACACACAAGTAATTAGAATTTGAAATTTTATCTCGGATTTCGACGCGGTTTTCGACGCTATCAACTTTAATTAGGCTCTGTCCCTACCTTTTTTATCGATCACAATCCATCTGTCTTCATAAAAAGTGCTAAAATGCAATTTTCGTAATTTTCAGTTTTAATTAATACAATAATCTCGTTTTTCTAAAATTCCTTGTATATAATTAGTTTCTGTTTCGCTATAAATTACTTACCTGCCATACCTCGGGGCTGGACCGTGTAGCGCGTTCAGATCTGCGGTTGGAGGGCCAAAATAATCGATTTTCGTATTTTCGTAGTACAAAATCACGTTTTTTTACCTTAAATTCAAAATTTTGTACCGGACCTATCGTCCATTTCACCGTCGTTAGTTAGGCCGCGCTGCGGACGCGTGTTTTGACACCTCACACGCGTGTCTAGCTGCAAAAAAGTGAAACTTTTACTATTATACCTACCACGAAATCTTCATACCCGATGCATGAAAACACACAAGTAATTAGAATTTGAAATTTTTATCTCGGATTTCGACGCGGTTTTCGACGCTATCAACTTTAATTAGGCTCTGTCCTACCTTTTTATCGATCACAATCCATCTGTCTTCATAAAAAGTGCTAAAATGCAATTTTCGTAATTTTCAGTTTTAATTAATACAATAATCTCGTTTTTCTAAAATTCCTTGTATATAATTAGTTTCTGTTTTCGCTATAAATTACTTACCTGCCATACCTCGGGGCTGGACCGTGTAGCGCGTTCAGATCTGCCGGTTGGAGGGCCAAAATAATGACGATTTTCGTATTTTCGTAGTACAAAATCACGTTTTTTTTACCTTAAATTCAAAATTTTGTACCGGACCTATCGTCCATTTCACCGTCGTTAGTTAGGCCGCGCGCGGACGCGTGTTTTGACACCTCACACGCGTGTCTAGCTGCAAAAAAGTGAAACTTTTACTATTATACCTACCACGAAATCTTCATACCCGATGCATGAAAACACACAAGTTATTAGAATTTGAAATTTTGATCTCGGATTTCGACGCGGTTTTCGGACGCTATCACTTTAATTAGGCTCTGTCCTACCTTTTTATCGATCACAATCCATCTGTCTTCATAAAAAGTGCTAAAATGCAATTTTCGTAATTTTCAGTTTTAATTAATACAATAATCTCGTTTTTCTAAAATTCCTTGTATATAATTAGTTTCTGTTTTCGCTATAAATTACTTACCTGCCATACCTCGGGGCTGGACCGTGTAGCGCGTTCAGATCTGCCGGTTGGAGGGCCAAAATAATCGATTTTCGTATTTTCGTAGGTACAAAATCACGTTTTTTTACCTTAAATTCAAAATTTTGTACCGGACCTATCGTCCATTTCACCGTCGTTAGTTAGGCCGCGCGCGGACGCGTGTTTTGACACCTCACACGCGTGTCTAGCTGCAAAAAAGTGAAACTTTTACTATTATACCTACCACGAAATCTTCATACCGATGCATGAAAACACACAAGTTATTAGAATTTGAAATTTTGATCTCGGATTTCGACGCGGTTTTCGACGCTATCAACTTTAATTAGGCTCTGTCCTACCTTTTTTATCGATCACAATCCATCTGTCTTCATAAAAAGTGCTAAAATGCAATTTTCGTAATTTTCAGTTTTAATTAATACAATAATCTCGTTTTTCTAAAATTCCTTGTATATAATTAGTTTCTGTTTTCGCTATAAATTACTTACCTGCCATACCTCGGGGCTGGACCGTGTAGCGCGTTCAGATCTGCCGGTTGGGAGGGCCAAATAATCGATTTCGTATTTTCGTAGTACAAAATCACGTTTTTTTACCTTAAATTCAAAATTTTTTGTACCGGACCTATCGTCCATTTCACCGTCGTTAGTTAGGCCGCGCGCGGACGCGTGTTTTGACACCTCACACGCGTGTCTAGCTGCAAAAAAGTGAAACTTTTACTATTATACCTACCACGAAATCTTCATACCCGATGCATGAAAACACACAAGTAATTAGAATTTGAAATTTTTATCTCGGATTTCGACGCGGTTTTCGACGCTATCAACTTTAATTAGGCTCTGTCCTACCTTTTTATCGATCACAATCCATCTGTCTTCATAAAAAGTGCTAAAATGCAATTTTCGTAATTTTCAGTTTTAATTAATACAATAATCTCGTTTTTCTAAAATTCCTTGTATATAATTAGTTTCTGTTTTCGCTATAAATTACTTACCTGCCATACCTCGGGGCTGGACCGTGTAGCGCGTTCAGATCTGCCGGTTGGAGGGCCAAAATAATCGATTTTCGTATTTTCGTAGTACAAAATCACGTTTTTTTTACCTTAAATTCAAAATTTTGTACCGGACCTATCGTCCATTTCACCGTCGTTAGTTAGGCCGCGCGCGGACGCGTGTTTTGACACCTCACACGCGTGTCTAGCTGCAAAAAAGTGAAACTTTTACTATTATACCTACCACGAAATCTTCATACCCGATGCATGAAAACACACAAGTAATTAGAATTTGAAATTTTGATCTCGGATTTCGACGCGGTTTTCGACGCTATCAACTTTAATTAGGCTCTGTCCTACCTTTTTATCGATCACAATCCATCTGTCTTCATAAAAAGTGCTAAAATGCAATTTTCGTAATTTTCAGTTTTAATTAATACAATAATCTCGTTTTTATAAAATTCCTTGTATATAATTAGTTTCTGTTTTCGCTATAAATTACTTACCTGCCATACCTCGGGGCTGGACCGTGTAACGCGTTCAGATCTGCCGGTTGGAGGGCCAAAATAATCGATTTTCGTATTTTCGTAGTACAAAATCACGTTTTTTTACCTTAAATTCAAAATTTTGTACCGGACCTATCGTCCATTTCACCGTCGTTAGTTAGGCCGCGCGCGGACGCGTGTTTTGACACCTCACACGCGTGTCTAGCTGCAAAAAAGTGAAAAAATTTCCTCACACGCGTGTCTAGCTGCAAAAAAGTGAAAAAATTTCCTCACACGCGTGTCTAGCTGCAAAAAAGTGAAAAAATTTTGCCCGCCCACCCGCCCTATAGCAGCAGGGTAGAGAATCTTGGTGAATATTACCAAAAAATTTTAATCGCTTTTTTTTGCTCCCGGCTGCTTTTAAAGCTGTCCGAAGTCAAACACGATGAAAACACCCATCCCTTAGCCTTTAGAGACGTATTTAATCAAGTCGGAATCAAATTGAGCCAATAGAAAATGGCCTTACTGCATTCACCCCCCCGTTCTATCATTCCTCCACCCCCTATCAAAACGCCTCTCCTCCCCGCTGACTCGTCAGAGGTCATCAGCGTGGAATCATGCATCTCCGTCATAAGCAGACTTGCCGAATGCATCAAAACTTCCGTTAACGAGAGCAAAAGTGTCACGGCCGGCAATAAAAAGACTATTGCGTTGGCGTCGGATGAAATACGCATAGCGATATCAAAGCTCCCCAACTTTGCTCGCCCTCTTAGCGATGAACTCGGCCACGAAGGTGAACCACCATCTTACATCGGCGACCTGAAAAATGATATCATCACTAGTGTTAAGGCAGAAGTCCAAGAGATGAAAAACCTCGTCAGAACAGATGATGATAACGAGGTACTCAAAAAAGAGATAGCGACTTGTGTGCGAGAGGAGTTGACTAAGCACCTCACTACTATCTCGAATCCACCTACTACACCCGGTGCTACTGCACCTGCGATTCCAACTTACGCGTCGACTGCCAGTGCGCCAGCAGCCCGGCGTCAAATTAAAGAAACACCACAAACCAGACCTGCCCTCATCATCGCGGCCAAAAGCGACACACAAACTCGCCAGGAAGTCGTCCAGTCCTTCAGAAATAGCATCAATTTCCGCACCACCACCTATGCGCCTTCAAGAATTCAGTCTGTGTCGAACAACAAACTTAGGGTCGAATTCGAAACTGAGAAACAGCGGGACGAGATCCTCAAGAAGCTTGAAACTTCCACCCAGCTCACCGCGGAACCGGCAAGGAAGCTACAACCCATGCTCATCCTCAAGGGAATCTCCACCGACACGCCCTCGGAGGAGCTAATCGACATCATAAGTGGTCAGAACGAAGAGCTATCACCCCTCATCGAGAATAAGGATGACCTGCGACTTGCCTTTAAAAGAAATAATCGAAACCCAAACCTCTACAACGCCATCCTTATCGCGCACCCCACCTTATGGCGCAAAATGGTCGAAATGGGAAGGCTTTGCATCGACTATCAACGCGTCCATTGCGAAGACTTCTCGCCATTTATCCAGTGCAAAAAGTGCCTGCAGTTCGGGCATATCAAGACCAAATGCACTGCGAAGCAATTCCCTTGCGCCTACTGCTCTGTAGAAGGCCACGACATCGAAAGCTGCCCGCTTCGAGAGAAGAAAGGCACTCCCAAATGTTTCAACTGCCAACAACACAATCATAAATTTAACACCAGCTACGACGTTGGGCACAAGGCCACTGCAAATAATTGCCCCAGAGTGAAATCACTGAAACTCAAAATTACTAGCCGCACTGATTATGGATAATACACTCATTAAAATAGTACAGTGTAACATCGATCGCTCAAAAAACAGTTTTCACGAATTCCTAACATATTTCTGTAATGGCCATTACGACATAGCCTTGTTATCCGAACCCTATATAGGATCTGGCAAGGAGGTCAAGCCTATATCGGGTATCGACATCTTCCAATTTTCGAATGGATGCAATGTTAAGGCATGCATCCTCGTCAAACCTGGATGTGGTGTGGTGTTGGGGGAGTCCGGAATGTCTTCAGCAAACTTAAGCGTGATTCAGCTGCAAACCGACCACCAGAAATGGTACCTAGCCTCAGCTTACGTAGAGCCAAGAGATGACACGTCCTGCACGCTTGAAGCAATCGACTTTTTCCTCAAAGCCACATCGCAATACAAGTGCTTAGTGGGGGGAGATTTTAATGGCTGGCACCCTGCGTGGGGCAGCGTAAAATCGAACCCTAGAGGAACCAGCGTCTTGGAACTTGCATACGCCAATGACATGTACGTCTGTAATACCGGAACCACCCCGACTTTTGAGACAGTAACACACGGGCGCGACCGATCGTCTATCATTGACGTGACGTTGGCTTCAGCCACAATGTACGACTCGGTACGGGATTGGAGGGTCAACCTGGACTGTTGCACGTCATCACAACACAATGCCATCGATTTCTGCATCGCCACTCGCAGACCCATAAACAAAGGAAATAACAACAATTCCACTTTCCTATTTAACACCAAAGGGGCGGACTGGGCAGCCTTTAAAGATGCTGTGCTGCACAGGATGACAACCTCGGACTTGCTCGATAGGGATGTGCCCAACCTCGATATCGAGCAGCTGGAGTATCTCGTCATAGAAATTACCGGGTTGATACGCGACAGCTGCAACGAAACCATGCCTACCAAAGGTCAGAACCGTAAGTTCAAGCCTCCATGGTGGACCGAGAACCTCGAAACACAAAAGAGAGACATCATCGATCTCCACAGACGCATTCACACCGCAAAACGGCAAGGCCTACCACTCGAAACGCTTCTAGAAGAGAGTCAGAACAAGAAAGCCGTCTACTCGGAGGAACTCAAAAAGGAGTCCACCAAAAACTTTAGAAAGTTTTGCGAACTCCAGCAGAAAGAGAACGTCTGGTCGTTGACCAACCGACTTCTGAAAGAGACTGCGCCTAGAAGACCACCCATCACCCTTAAAGTAGGTGACAAATTCACCACCGATGGAGAGGAGACAGCCACGGCCCTCCTAAATCACTTCTACCCTGACGATACCCGCGATCTCATGCCTATACAAGAACAACTCCGTCTTCAGTATCATAGCCCTACGACCAACACAATAGATGACCATCCGTTCACAGAAGAAGAGGTTCTCGAGCAACTCAAACAGATAAGCCCCAATAAAGCCCCTGGACTCGACAACCTCACCTCCGATATCTGCCTCCAATTCACCGTTCACTACCCGCACTTGGTAACCGAAATCATGAACAGATGCCTCACTCTACAGTACTTCCCCCGAATATGGAAAGAGGCCTATGTCAAGATCATTCCCAAACCGGGAAAGGATGATCCAACGGACCTCAAATCCTTCCGCCCCATAGGCCTCATTCCAGTATTCGGGAAACTCTTAGAAAAGCTCTTCATTAAAAGGGTGGCCCACCACGCTGAGGTGGAGAACCAACTTAACCCTCAACAATTCGGTTTCCGCCAACAAAAAAGCACCACCCAAGCCATCCATTCAGCTCTGAATCACGTACACCATGCCAAACAAAACAACAAACTTGCAATAGCTATCTCACTTGACATTAGGGCGGCATTTGATAACGCTTGGTGGCCTGCCCTATTCCATCGACTTAAATATATCGGAACGCCGCAAAACATCTATGGGCTGATCAAAAACTATGTGGAGGATAGAACAGCCACGTTGGACCACGCGGGAGTTCGAGTGCGTAAAACTCTGACTAAGGGTTGCATTCAAGGTTCCGCGTGCGGTCCGGTCCTATGGAACCTGATCTTGGACGAGCTCCTGGACATGCAACTTCCATCAGGCTGCCACATGCAAGCCTTCGCTGATGACGTCCTGCTCGTAGTTACGGCGGATACTTCTGAAACATTGGAAGAACTAGCCAACAGCACCCTTGCTAACATCAGCGAATGGGGCAAACGCGTGAAACTCACCTTTGGTCCAGCAAAAACACAAGTCATCGCCTTCACGCCCAAAGCGAAAACCGCGCAGCTTCGAATGGACGGCACTGACCTTATGTTTGTGCCCGAGATAAAACTCCTTGGCGTCATCTTAGACGAACACCTGCGCTTTAATAGCCACCTGAAGTATGTTCTGGGCAAAGCGACTCGCATATTCAACAAATTGAGAATGTACACTAGGTGCACGTGGGGTGCACACCCAGAAAACGCCCGCACAATCTATCTACACGTCATTGAACCAACAATTACGTATGCTGCTGGCATATGGGGGCACATAGTAAAAAGAAAGTGCGTCAAAAAACAAATTGCCAGCCTTCAGCGAGGTTTCGCATTAAAGGCCATTCGTGCCTTCCGGACCGTCTCTACAACTGCCGCTCTTGCATTGGCAGAGCTCATGCCACTCGATCTTAGGATAGAAGAAGTCCACCATATCGAGACGATCCAGCTCACGGGCACTAGTCATCTTCTGCCAGCAGACATAATCCCCGAGCGTCCCACACCCGTGCGTGAGCTATTACACCCAGCGACAAGACTTCCAAAATCCGTCACCAGTACCCGGAAATATGACGAAGAACAAGTGACCCAATCAACACCAGCGTCGCAGCACAATATTTTCACCGACGGCAGCAAACAGGACGACGGCACCGTTGGAGCGGCCTTTATCTGCTACGACCCGGGAGGAACGGCAACCACGAAAAAATTTAAACTCCACAACGTCTGCACAGTCTTCCAGGCTGAATTGTTGGCCATCCTGGAAGCTTGCAAATGGGCACACACAAGGAAACAAACCAGCACCATCATCTTCTCAGACTCCCAGTCGGCCATACAGGCAATCGCAGACCGGAGCAACACACACCCACTGGTCGCAAAAATCCACAAAATTATCCATAATCACACACAGAACACCACGGATACAACACCAACAATAAAAATCAAGTGGGTGAAAGGGCACAGCGGCATTGCTGGAAACGAAGCAGTGGATGCTGCTGCGAAAATGGCCACTCGGCTACACAAAGCGCCTGACTATAGTGCATACCCGATGTCATATGTCAAACACGAACTCAGGAAAACCAACCTGGCCAAGTGGCAAGCCAGGTATACATCAAGTGAGCAGGGGCAACACACTAAAATCATATTCCCGACATTGTTACAAATCCACAAATTCCGCAAAAAATTACAACAAAACTTCTTCATAACCCAAATTCTTACAGGCCACGGATTCCATAAACAATATCTACACCGATTCAAAATAACTGATGATGACAACTGTCCCTGCCACGACAACACTACACAAACACTTGACCACCTCCTCAGGGATTGCCCCAGATTCGCCATGGATCGCATGCAATATGAGGCAATCTCTGAGCGATTTGGTATCACAGCGTATGACATCGGGATGCTGACGGAAAACAAGGATGTCTTTGACGCCTACGTCAAATATGTGACCAAAATTATGAGCCATCTTAAAAAGTTTAATGGCACGTGATTAAAATATTATATATATTTCTTTGAATAAACATTTATTACTATTATATACGATCTTACATAACATAAGCGAAAAAACCATAACAAAAAGACAGTGTCTGTATCAAATCGCAGACACTGTCGAAACCAAATCAAGAACATAAAATAATACAAAACAAAAACCAAAGAGAAACAACAAACATGGGAAAAAAAAAAAAAAAAAAAAAAAAACCTAACCTAACCTAACCTAACCTAACCTAACCTAACCTAACCTAACCTAACCTAACCTAACCTAACCTAACCTAACCTAACCTAACCTAACCTAACCCAGTCACACGGCACCCCCCGCCGCGATCGGATCACTTTTAAACCGCTCCGCGCTCGAAAAATCCGTAAAAACAGTCAAAGTGCACAAAAATCCTCGCGTTTTCGCTAAAAGTTGCGCGCTAATTAGTTAGTACCGTGTGTGAAAAAATTTTTCAAATCGGTGGAAAACTCACAAAGTTAAAACCGAAAAACCGGAAAAATAACCTCTAAAGTGATCACAAAAAGTTAAAAAGTGAAACGCTGCCCGATTTAGATCTATGATCTAGTGTTTTTGGATTGCCCTTCGAAGTACCTGGACAAGCTCCACATCTTGGCTGAGTTTGGGATTTTTCCCGTGAAAACTCGCCGAGTTACAGGAAAAAAAGGGAAAACCGCGTGGACACGAGGTCAGGATCCGGCAGCAGAAGGGAAAACTTAGAAACAAGGATAGGCGCAGGAAGCCATCCCCTCTCATCCGACACCTTGATCGCCGAATTTGGACCACCCTTCTGGTAGATACAAATTTTTCAAAAACTATTAAATTATTCTCAAAATCAAATCCTTTTTATCTTTAAAACTAAAGCGATAACCATATATTTTTTGGACATTAAAAAACAGTGCATCCCCTAGAGAACCCCAGTGAAAAATTTCAAAATTTTTGGAAAAGTAAAAACAAAGTTAAAAAATTCAATAAATTCTCATTAAAAAATACACATAGATAAATATAGCGACTAAAAATCAGAAAAAATTCGACAAGGCTGCTCGGACCACAGACGAGACAAATCTGCTCAAAAATAAATTTTTCACCACCAGAATCAATCAGGAACCTCTATTTGCAGAAAGTGGTTCCACCCCTAAAACTTTGACCACCTGCCAAAAATAGGCAGGTCACAAAATAAATTTGAACCTGAACAGATCCGAAGAACAATTTCTCCAGCTTCCAGAATCCGAAGAGCGCAGGGTTATTGGACGAAATCTGGAATCACCACGATTTTTCTGCCAAACCCCTACCCGGAACGCCATTACCACTTAAACTTGTCGGGGTTGTAACCCTGGAACGGAACGTCGGATCGCGAAAAGAACCAAAAATCGGATCTCTTACGAGAAACGATCATAAGGTCGACCATCCTGGACATTTTGTCACCAGCTCGCCAGGGTCAAGATTTCACCTTCCCAGGGAAATATCTCTTAAACGGGACCAGCTGCAGGAACCAGGCCGGTGCCAGCAGTTGGAGAAGTATCCACCCCACATCCCGACATAGGTCACGGCCCAGTCAACAACACCCTCTGGAGCAGGCACCCCCGGGAAGATTTCGGACGGAGCTGGAGCAGCGGAGATCGGCGGTGGACAGAAGACTTTTAGTTAGGTACATAGGTTAATTTATAGATTAAGACTAGAATTAAGAACTAGACATCGGGGGCAACCCGTATCAGGAATACAGAGCGTCAAGTAAGTAAAGTCGCGAGGCCCAAAAACACACATTTGCGGTTTTTGGTATTTCAAAATTTTTTTCAGAAGCACATATATCACACCCCATTTAAAGCGCCCAAATTTAAAGGAGCGCTAAACAATAGCATTAGCTTCCTCTACAAGTATATGACTTTAAAATAATTTTAAGATTTACAGTATTTAAATAAAATCATTTTCAGTAATGGGAATTTAGTTTACCAACCGCACAAAAACTGAAAAAGCCCTGTATCTCTGAAACGGTAAGTCCTAGCCAAAATCTGACTCAATTTTCGAAGCCCCCCCCCTGACCCCCCCCCCTGGTTGGATACCCAACCATACTGGACCCTCCGCACCCTTGGACAAAATTTCAACCCTCTAGGACAAGTCACCCTTAGACTTAGAAAAAATTTTAACTCGTAAAAATTTGACAGTAAATCACACAAATAAGTGGCCTTCAGCCGTACAACCTATTACATTAATTACACTTCCGGGATACCACCCCCAACACACCACCCCCTTACCCCTTTTTCCAAATCAGCCTACCCAAACTTTAACCTCCAGATCAACAATAGTCAAGAGGCCCTCAGCTGTAGAAACTCCCCCCACCAATACCCCCCCCCCCCCCTTAGGTAGACCCTGAACCTGACCTGCCAAAAAGTGCTCAACAAGGCCGAATAAATGAGCCCATCCACGTTAAAATCGGAATAAAATAGACCCAGCTAGGCCAACTGGAAGATCTATCCGACAAACCTTCAACACGACGCGGTACGGTACGGCAGAGAATCCCTAAAAGCATACGGGCCATAACTCGGGAACGAAGGGAGTTAGAGCAAATCCGACCTCAAAATCAGCCTTAGTGGTGTCGTAGACACCACGGGTAAAGTCGCACAAGAGGTACCCTCCCCCACCCGATTGGACCCTCCCCTTTACCTTTCATTTCCTATACCTCCCCCCCCCTTATCCTTCAACGGGCCATATCTCGGGAACGGAAGGAGATAGAGACATTTAGACCTCAAAATCAGCCTTTGTGGTGTCGTAGACACCACGGCTAAAGTCACACAAGAGGTACCCTCCCCCACCCGTTTGGACCCTCCCCCAACCCTTACATTTCAAAAATCATTATCTCGGAAACTACGGGAGTTAGGAAAACTTGGATTGCGGATTAGCACTGTTTAAATTTGACTCCCCATTTACAGGGTTTAAATTTCGACCACACGTCACAGTGTAGAATTAGCAGTAGGCTAATTCCATTGTATTTATATTTTTTATTTTTATTTTATTCTATTTTATACACATAGACAACTTTCCCCGTTCCCTTGTGCCCTATACACACAAGCCACACACACCCTACATTAAACACACGGGACAGACAGCAAAAAAAATGGTTCTCGGAATTCGCACCCCCGTGAAAACTAGAAGGCCAGGAGCCGTCGACAACGAATCACAGGAGCCTACGTCGTCTGCCCACCAGGGGAATGAGGGATCCTCTGGAGCATGCGAAGCGCCGAAAGGAATATCCCTGAAGTTCGGCAGAAAGGACGCTGCTCGAGGAACCTCAGCGGAAACAGCCGAAAAGCCACTGACGACTGGAAGCTCTGTTGCTGTTACTCCCAAAATCGCTCCCAGCCCCGTGGACCCACCTGAACAGGCGCTGGACGCTGCCAGGACCTTCATCCGGAGACCAGAACGAAAGAGAAGGTCCATAGATATAATGGAGGCGTTCAAAAAGCAGACGGACTGTTACGCAAACTTGTCCAACGACAAACTTCTCCAGGAGGTCATGAAGACCTTTGAGGACATACCAACAAAAGTCAAAGACTACCCTCAGATGAGAAAGGACATAAAGACCTACCTGGAGACACAGTCGGACAAGTGTCTGCGAACCCTGTTCGAGTTAAGCAGGCGATTGAAGAACCTGGAGACAAGGCCAAAAACGGCTCTGGCCGAAAAAATTGACACCACGCCTACATCATCCAAAACTCCGGGGTTAATCCTGGAAAGGCTGGAAGAGGTGGAGTCAAACATAAGGTTACAGCTAAAAGACCTTGAAGAAAAAGTCGAAAAGGGCCTCCGCGACTCGACTTTAGACCGCGCCGAAAACGGTGCCGACATTATCGAAAAGGTCTGCGATAAAATTGACAAGGTCGGCGATAAGATCGACGAGGCGAAAGCGAGCATAGACTACACGGAAGAAGGAGTGAAGGTCGTGGCTCGTGCCGCGGTGTCCCTTGAGGAGAGGATTAATAACGTTGCCAGTGTGGTCGCATCCCGGTCGGACAGAATAGAGGAGACCATAAGGGAGATCCCATGCGAGCCAAACATTGGCCCCCACACTTACGCCAACGTCGCAGCAACTAAACCCGGGCGTCGGCCGGCACTTCACTCGATGGCGGTCACCTTGGAAGGAAGCCAGGAGACAGCGGACGAGGTACTCGCCAGGGTGAAGAAGGCGGTCGACGCCAGGGAAACGGGTCTTAAAGTTAACAAAGTACGAAAGGCCAAAAATCAGACGGTCATACTGGGATGTGACTCAGAGGCGGAGCTCAAGAAAGTCAAGGACCGGATCGACAGCAGAGGCGAGGGACTGAGAGCGGAACCCATGAGAAATAAAAACCCGCTCGTGATGTTAAAAGACGTCTTTCTCGACAGTGACGATGAAGAGATGATTAAAGCAATCTACGCTCAGAATGACGAGTTATTTAGAGAATTGGACCAGGAAGAATTAGAAATAAAAATCAAATACAAGAAAAGAACTAGAAACCCCAAGACGGCACACGTGGTCGTCCAAGTCAGGCCCAAAGTATGGCAGAGGATGACGGAGGCTGGGGCTCTGTACCTTGACCTACAAAGGGTCAGGGTGGAGGACCAATCGCCGCTCATCCAATGCACAAAATGCTTGGCATTCGGACACGGCCGGAAATTTTGTACCGAGAGTGCGGACAGGTGCAGTCACTGCGGAGGACCGCATCTGCGCGAGCAGTGCGTGGATTTTGTTGCGGGGAATGAACCGCAGTGCTGCAACTGCCTGCACTCAAAGCTCAAGAGGACCGACCATAACGCATTCAGCGTGGAGTGCCCGGTCCGCAAGAAATGGGACTACCTGGCTCGGACGACGACGGCGTATGCCTAATCTTCATAAACAGCCCTATAGATATAAAAAATGTATAATAAATATACAGGCATATATCAAAAACCCACACAAGACATCAAACACACAGCCCAAACAACACTCAAAAATGTCAAGAAAAATAAAAACCTTAGCTCAAGAAATGACAATAAATAATTATAACCTAAGTGTATATATTTATATTATTGCCGCAAAATTAAGGAATATAAACGCAATAAAACGGAAGAAATTCACCCCCGAAAGAAAACCCATAGACACCCAACTAGGAAAAATTAGCATAAATAAACCAATAATAGGTATTAAATAATGTATATTTATACTTTATTGCTTGAAAAAGTTCAACACAAATTAAAATAAAGCCAATAGTAAAATACATGAAAACATATAAATAGGTCCAATCCCTAAGTCCCAAATTCCCAAAACCTGAACTCAAACCTTAACCCTATGCCATGAAAAATGGAAAATAAGTACCTACCTGGGCTACAGAGAATAAGTGAACTAAAAACACATTGTTAGAAAAATAAAAAGGATAAATTAATAAATAGGTAAAGTATATAAGTTGTGTAAATTACAGACATGTAAAACTGGTTAAAGGAAAGAACATGTAAGATATCAAAAACACAAACAGAAATGTACAAAAATATGAATACAATTGTAAACTACCTTTAAAACGCTAATAAATAAGAACGCAAATGTTTTAAGATAAAGTAGTAAATAGAAATTATAAAAATAAGAGTAATGTATAAGTAAACTTAGAAATAAGGTAACATGTCGGCACAAAAATGATAATAAAAATAAGATGTATACTCAATACCCCTAAAATAAAAAAGTCTAAAGAAAGTAGATAGAATAGCGGGAGTCCCACCCGGCAAGGTATGAAAAGGATGGAAAATAGAAAGAACAGTATGAAGTATATAAGTGCGAGAGGAATAAATGATAGAATTGGAATGAATGAGAAAATTAGAACACTAAGATCCCGTTGTATCCATGAACGGGGAAAAGCATAAAAAAAAAAAAAAAAAAAAAAAAAAAAAAAAAAAAAAAAAAACCTAACCTAACCTAACCTAACCTAACCTAACCTAACCTAACCTAACCTTTTTTTTTTTTTTTTTTTGATGACGGGGGGAAATCCTCATGGATGTCCTCCGCCCCGGGGAGGGCGGAGGGGTCTGTCAGACTCTTACTGACTAAAACCACCCCGGTGTTCCGTCTCTCACTTACGCCGAGGATCACGGGAACTAGTAAGTCTTCCGCGATCCCCGGCTAGTGCCGGCCCGCCTATGCGGGCCACCTCGCGATAGGGGGGGAGTGAGGTGTTAAACTCCCCCCCACATCAAAGAGAGGCGCGCGTGGAACACTACGCGCCGCCATCTCGGGTCCTAAGAAGTAGGGGGCGACGGATTCCCCAGTCCGTCGCCCCTGGACCCATTCAGGGGGGCTGGAAGAGGGCGTTGTCCGCCCTCCGCCGACGCCCGGTGCGTCTGCTGCGGATCGGGTTAGCAGAAGCAATCTCCCGCTCCCTCTCCGCAGCCTCCTTCTGCGAGATGACTGTTTCGCAGAAGGACACCACCGCGTCCCAGGACTCCTCGCTGTCGACCATCGAGTCGACAACGGCCGGCAGCGATAGGTCACTGCCTACTCCTGAGATGAGGGCACGGCGCGGCTCCGTCCAAGCGGCACACTCTGCCAGCGTGTGCCACGCCGTGTCAACCTAACCTAACCTAACCTAACCTAACCTAACCTAACCTAACCTAACCTAACCTAACCTAACCTAACCTAACCTAACCTAACCTAACCAATTAGAATTTGAAATTTTTATCTCGGATTTCGACGCGGTTTTCGACGCTATCAACTTTAATTAGGCTCTGTCCTACCTTTTTATCGATCACAATCCATCTGTCTTCATAAAAAGTGCTAAAATGCAATTTTCGTAATTTTCAGTTTTAATTAATACAATAATCTCGTTTTTCTAAAATTCCTTGTATATAATTAGTTTCTGTTTTCGCTATAAATTACTTACCTGCCATACCTCGGGGCTGGACCGTGTAGCGCGTTCAGATCTGCCGGTTGGAGGGCCAAAATAATCGATTTTCGTATTTTCGTAGTACAAAATCACGTTTTTTTACCTTAAATTCAAAATTTTGTACCGGACCTATCGTCCATTTCACCGTCGTTAGTTAGGCCGCGCGCGGACGCGTGTTTTGACACCTCACACGCGTGTCTAGCTGCAAAAAAGTGAAACTTTTACTATTATACCTACCACGAAATCTTCATACCCGATGCATGAAAACACACAAGTAATTAGAATTTGAAATTTTTATCTCGGATTTCGACGCGGTTTTCGACGCTATCAACTTTAATTAGGCTCTGTCCTACCTTTTTATCGATCACAATCCATCTGTCTTCATAAAAAGTGCTAAAATGCAATTTTCGTAATTTTCAGTTTTAATTAATACAATAATCTCGTTTTTCTAAAATTCCTTGTATATAATTAGTTTCTGTTTTCGCTATAAATTACTTACCTGCCATACCTCGGGGCTGGACCGTGTAGCGCGTTCAGATCTGCCGGTTGGAGGGCCAAAATAATCGATTTTCGTATTTTCGTAGTACAAAATCACGTTTTTTTACCTTAAATTCAAAATTTTGTACCGGACCTATCGTCCATTTCACCGTCGTTAGTTAGGCCGCGCGCGGACGCGTGTTTTGACACCTCACACGCGTGTCTAGCTGCAAAAAAGTGAAACTTTTACTATTATACCTACCACGAAATCTTCATACCCGATGCATGAAAACACACAAGTAATTAGAATTTGAAATTTTTATCTCGGATTTCGACGCGGTTTTCGACGCTATCAACTTTAATTAGGCTCTGTCCTACCTTTTTATCGATCACAATCCATCTGTCTTCATAAAAAGTGCTAAAATGCAATTTTCGTAATTTTCAGTTTTAATTAATACAATAATCTCGTTTTTCTAAAATTCCTTGTATATAATTAGTTTCTGTTTTCGCTATAAATTACTTACCTGCCATACCTCGGGGCTGGACCGTGTAGCGCGTTCAGATCTGCCGGTTGGAGGGCCAAAATAATCGATTTTCGTATTTTCGTAGTACAAAATCACGTTTTTTTACCTTAAATTCAAAATTTTGTACCGGACCTATCGTCCATTTCACCGTCGTTAGTTAGGCCGCGCGCGGACGCGTGTTTTGACACCTCACACGCGTGTCTAGCTGCAAAAAAGTGAAACTTTTACTATTATACCTACCACGAAATCTTCATACCCGATGCATGAAAACACACAAGTAATTAGAATTTGAAATTTTTATCTCGGATTTCGACGCGGTTTTCGACGCTATCAACTTTAATTAGGCTCTGTCCTACCTTTTTATCGATCACAATCCATCTGTCTTCATAAAAAGTGCTAAAATGCAATTTTCGTAATTTTCAGTTTTAATTAATACAATAATCTCGTTTTTCTAAAATTCCTTGTATATAATTAGTTTCTGTTTTCGCTATAAATTACTTACCTGCCATACCTCGGGGCTGGACCGTGTAGCGCGTTCAGATCTGCCGGTTGGAGGGCCAAAATAATCGATTTTCGTATTTTCGTAGTACAAAATCACGTTTTTTTTACCTTAAATTCAAAATTTTGTACCGGACCTATCGTCCATTTCACCGTCGTTAGTTAGGCCGCGCGCGGACGCGTGTTTTGACACCTCACACGCGTGTCTAGCTGCAAAAAAGTGAAACTTTTACTATTATACCTACCACGAAATCTTCATACCCGATGCATGAAAACACACAAGTAATTAGAATTTGAAATTTTTATCTCGGATTTCGACGCGGTTTTCGACGCTATCAACTTTAATTAGGCTCTGTCCTACCTTTTTATCGATCACAATCCATCTGTCTTCATAAAAAGTGCTAAAATGCAATTTTCGTAATTTTCAGTTTTAATTAATACAATAATCTCGTTTTTCTAAAATTCCTTGTATATAATTAGTTTCTGTTTTCGCTATAAATTACTTACCTGCCATACCTCGGGGCTGGACCGTGTAACGCGTTCAGATCTGCCGGTTGGAGGGCCAAAATAATCGATTTTCGTATTTTCGTAGTACAAAATCACGTTTTTTTACCTTAAATTCAAAATTTTGTACCGGACCTATCGTCCATTTCACCGTCGTTAGTTAGGCCGCGCGCGGACGCGTGTTTTGACACCTCACACGCGTGTCTAGCTGCAAAAAAGTGAAAAAATTTCCTCACACGCGTGTCTAGCTGCAAAAAAGTGAAAAAATTTCCTCACACGCGTGTCTAGCTGCAAAAAAGTGAAAAAATTTTGCCCGCCCACCCGCCCTATAGCAGCAGGGTAGAGAATCTTGGTGAATATTACCAAAAAATTTTAATCGCTTTTTTTTGCTCCCGGCTGCTTTTAAAGCTGTCCGAAGTCAAACACGATGAAAACACCCATCCCTTAGCCTTTAGAGACGTATTTAATCAAGTCGGAATCAAATTGAGCCAATAGAAAATGGCCTTACTGCATTCACCCCCCCGTTCTATCATTCCTCCACCCCCTATCAAAACGCCTCTCCTCCCCGCTGACTCGTCAGAGGTCATCAGCGTGGAATCATGCATCTCCGTCATAAGCAGACTTGCCGAATGCATCAAAACTTCCGTTAACGAGAGCAAAAGTGTCACGGCCGGCAATAAAAAGACTATTGCGTTGGCGTCGGATGAAATACGCATAGCGATATCAAAGCTCCCCAACTTTGCTCGCCCTCTTAGCGATGAACTCGGCCACGAAGGTGAACCACCATCTTACATCGGCGACCTGAAAAATGATATCATCACTAGTGTTAAGGCAGAAGTCCAAGAGATGAAAAACCTCGTCAGAACAGATGATGATAACGAGGTACTCAAAAAAGAGATAGCGACTTGTGTGCGAGAGGAGTTGACTAAGCACCTCACTACTATCTCGAATCCACCTACTACACCCGGTGCTACTGCACCTGCGATTCCAACTTACGCGTCGACTGCCAGTGCGCCAGCAGCCCGGCGTCAAATTAAAGAAACACCACAAACCAGACCTGCCCTCATCATCGCGGCCAAAAGCGACACACAAACTCGCCAGGAAGTCGTCCAGTCCTTCAGAAATAGCATCAATTTCCGCACCACCACCTATGCGCCTTCAAGAATTCAGTCTGTGTCGAACAACAAACTTAGGGTCGAATTCGAAACTGAGAAACAGCGGGACGAGATCCTCAAGAAGCTTGAAACTTCCACCCAGCTCACCGCGGAACCGGCAAGGAAGCTACAACCCATGCTCATCCTCAAGGGAATCTCCACCGACACGCCCTCGGAGGAGCTAATCGACATCATAAGTGGTCAGAACGAACAGCTATCACCCCTCATCGAGAATAAGGATGACCTGCGACTTGCCTTTAAAAGAAATAATCGAAACCCAAACCTCTACAACGCCATCCTTATCGCGCACCCCACCTTATGGCGCAAAATGGTCGAAATGGGAAGGCTTTGCATCGACTATCAACGCGTCCATTGCGAAGACTTCTCGCCATTTATCCAGTGCAAAAAGTGCCTGCAGTTCGGGCATATCAAGACCAAATGCACTGCGAAGCAATTCCCTTGCGCCTACTGCTCTGTAGAAGGCCACGACATCGAAAGCTGCCCGCTTCGAGAGAAGAAAGGCACTCCCAAATGTTTCAACTGCCAACAACACAATCATAAATTTAACACCAGCTACGACGTTGGGCACAAGGCCACTGCAAATAATTGCCCCAGAGTGAAATCACTGAAACTCAAAATTACTAGCCGCACTGATTATGGATAATACACTCATTAAAATAGTACAGTGTAACATCGATCGCTCAAAAAACAGTTTTCACGAATTCCTAACATATTTCTGTAATGGCCATTACGACATAGCCTTGTTATCCGAACCCTATATAGGATCTGGCAAGGAGGTCAAGCCTATATCGGGTATCGACATCTTCCAATTTTCGAATGGATGCAATGTTAAGGCATGCATCCTCGTCAAACCTGGATGTGGTGTGGTGTTGGGGGAGTCCGGAATGTCTTCAGCAAACTTAAGCGTGATTCAGCTGCAAACCGACCACCAGAAATGGTACCTAGCCTCAGCTTACGTAGAGCCAAGAGATGACACGTCCTGCACGCTTGAAGCAATCGACTTTTTCCTCAAAGCCACATCGCAATACAAGTGCTTAGTGGGGGGAGATTTTAATGGCTGGCACCCTGCGTGGGGCAGCGTAAAATCGAACCCTAGAGGAACCAGCGTCTTGGAACTTGCATACGCCAATGACATGTACGTCTGTAATACCGGAACCACCCCGACTTTTGAGACAGTAACACACGGGCGCGACCGATCGTCTATCATTGACGTGACGTTGGCTTCAGCCACAATGTACGACTCGGTACGGGACTGGAGGGTCAACCTGGACTGTTGCACGTCATCACAACACAATGCCATCGATTTCTGCATCGCCACTCGCAGACCCATAAACAAAGGAAATAACAACAATTCCACTTTCCTATTTAACACCAAAGGGGCGGACTGGGCAGCCTTTAAAGATGCTGTGCTGCACAGGATGACAACCTCGGACTTGCTCGATAGGGATGTGCCCAACCTCGATATCGAGCAGCTGGAGTATCTCGTCATAGAAATTACCGGGTTGATACGCGACAGCTGCAACGAAACCATGCCTACCAAAGGTCAGAACCGTAAGTTCAAGCCTCCATGGTGGACCGAGAACCTCGAAACACAAAAGAGAGACATCATCGATCTCCACAGACGCATTCACACCGCAAAACGGCAAGGCCTACCACTCGAAACGCTTCTAGAAGAGAGTCAGAACAAGAAAGCCGTCTACTCGGAGGAACTCAAAAAGGAGTCCACCAAAAACTTTAGAAAGTTTTGCGAACTCCAGCAGAAAGAGAACGTCTGGTCGTTGACCAACCGACTTCTGAAAGAGACTGCGCCTAGAAGACCACCCATCACCCTTAAAGTAGGTGACAAATTCACCACCGATGGAGAGGAGACAGCCACGGCCCTCCTAAATCACTTCTACCCTGACGATACCCGCGATCTCATGCCTATACAAGAACAACTCCGTCTTCAGTATCATAGCCCTACGACCAACACAATAGATGACCATCCGTTCACAGAAGAAGAGGTTCTCGAGCAACTCAAACAGATAAGCCCCAATAAAGCCCCTGGACTCGACAACCTCACCTCCGATATCTGCCTCCAATTCACCGTTCACTACCCGCACTTGGTAACCGAAATCATGAACAGATGCCTCACTCTACAGTACTTTCCCCGAATATGGAAAGAGGCCTATGTCAAGATCATTCCCAAACCGGGAAAGGATGATCCAACGGACCTCAAATTCTTCCGCCCCATAGGCCTCATTCCAGTATTCGGGAAACTCTTAGAAAAGCTCTTCATTAAAAGGGTGGCCCACCACGCTGAGGTGGAGAACCAACTTAACCCTCAACAATTCGGTTTCCGCCAACAAAAAAGCACCACCCAAGCCATCCATTCAGCTCTGAATCACGTACACCATGCCAAACAAAACAACAAACTTGCAATAGCTATCTCACTTGACATTAGGGCGGCATTTGATAACGCTTGGTGGCCTGCCCTATTCCATCGACTTAAATATATCGGAACGCCGCAAAACATCTATGGACTGATCAAAAACTATGTAGAGGATAGAACAGCCACGTTGGACCACGCGGGAGTTCGAGTGCGTAAAACTCTGACTAAGGGTTGCATTCAAGGTTCCGCGTGCGGTCCGGTCCTATGGAACCTGATCTTGGACGAGCTCCTGGACATGCAACTTCCATCAGGCTGCCACATGCAAGCCTTCGCTGATGACGTCCTGCTCGTAGTTACGGCGGATACTTCTGAAACATTGGAAGAACTAGCCAACAGCACCCTTGCTAACATCAGCGAATGGGGCAAACGCGTGAAACTCACCTTTGGTCCAGCAAAAACACAAGTCATCGCCTTCACGCCCAAAGCGAAAACCGCGCAGCTTCGAATGGACGGCACTGACCTTGTGTTTGTGCCCGAGATAAAACTCCTTGGCGTCATCTTAGACGAACACCTGCGCTTTAATAGCCACCTGAAGTATGTTCTGGGCAAAGCGACTCGCATATTTAACAAATTGAGAATGTACACTAGGTGCACGTGGGGTGCACACCCAGAAAACGCCCGCACAATCTATCTACACGTCATTGAACCAACAATTACGTATGCTGCTGGCATATGGGGGCACATAGTGAAAAGAAAGTGCGTCAAAAAACAAATTGCCAGCCTTCAGCGAGGTTTCGCATTAAAGGCCATTCGTGCCTTCCGGACCGTCTCTACAACTGCCGCTCTTGCATTGGCAGAGCTCATGCCACTCGATCTTAGGATCGAAGAAGTCCACCATATCGAGACGATCCGGCTCACGGGCACTAGTCATCTTCTGCCAGCAGACATAATCCCCGAGCGTCCCACACCCGTGCGTGAGCTATTACACCCAGCGACAAGACTTCCAAAATCCGTCACCAGTACCCGGAAATATGACGAAGAACAAGTGACCCAATCAACACCAGCGTCGCAGCACAATATTTTCACCGACGGCAGCAAACAGGACGACGGCACCGTTGGAGCGGCCTTTATCTGCTACGACCCGGGAGGAACGGCAACCACGAAAAAATTTAAACTCCACAACGTCTGCACAGTCTTCCAGGCTGAATTGTTGGCCATCCTGGAAGCTTGCAAATGGGCACACACAAGGAAACAAACCAGCACCATCATCTTCTCAGACTCCCAGTCGGCCATACAGGCAATCGCAGACCGGAGCAACACACACCCACTGGTCGCAAAAATCCACAAAATTATCCATAATCACACACAGAACACCACGGATACAACACCAACAATAAAAATCAAGTGGGTGAAAGGGCACAGCGGCATTGCAGGAAACGAAGCAGTGGATGCTGCTGCGAAAATGGCCACTCGGCTACACAAAGCGCCTGACTATAGTGCATACCCGATGTCATATGTCAAACACGAACTCAGGAAAACCAACCTGGCCAAGTGGCAAGCCAGGTATACATCAAGTGAGCAGGGGCAACACACTAAAATCATATTCCCGACATTGTTACAAATCCACAAATTCCGCAAAAAATTACAACAAAACTTCTTCATAACCCAAATTCTTACAGGCCACGGATTCCATAAACAATATCTACACCGATTCAAAATAACTGATGATGACAACTGTCCCTGCCACGACAACACTACACAAACACTTGACCACCTCCTCAGGGATTGCCCCAGATTCGCCATGGATCGCATGCAATATGAGGCAATCTCTGAGCGATTTGGTATCACAGCGTATGACATCGGGATGCTGACGGAAAACAAGGATGTCTTTGACGCCTACGTCAAATATGTGACCAAAATTATGAGCCATCTTAAAAAGTTTAATGGCACGTGATTAAAATATTATATATATTTCTTTGAATAAACATTTATCACTATTATATACGATCTTACATAACATAAGCGAAAAAACCATAACAAAAAGACAGTGTCTGTATCAAATCGCAGACACTGTCGAAACCAAATCAAGAACATAAAATAATACAAAACAAAAACCAAAGAGAAACAACAAACATGGGAAAAAAAAAAAAAAACCTAACCTAACCTAACCTAACCTAACCTAACCTAACCTAACCTAACCTAACCTAACCTAACCTAACCTAACCTAACCTAACCAATTAGAATTTGAAATTTTGATCTCGGATTTCGACGCGGTTTTCGACGCTATCAACTTTAATTAGGCTCTGTCCTACCTTTTTATCGATCACAATCCATCTGTCTTCATAAAAAGTGCTAAAATGCAATTTTCGTAATTTTCAGTTTTAATTAATACAATAATCTCGTTTTTATAAAATTCCTTGTATATAATTAGTTTCTGTTTTCGCTATAAATTACTTACCTGCCATACCTCGGGGCTGGACCGTGTAACGCGTTCAGATCTGCCGGTTGGAGGGCCAAAATAATCGATTTTCGTATTTTCGTAGTACAAAATCACGTTTTTTTACCTTAAATTCAAAATTTTGTACCGGACCTATCGTCCATTTCACCGTCGTTAGTTAGGCCGCGCGCGGACGCGTGTTTTGACACCTCACACGCGTGTCTAGCTGCAAAAAAGTGAAACTTTTACTATTATACCTACCACGAAATCTTCATACCCGATGCATGAAAACACACAAGTAATTAGAATTTGAAATTTTGATCTCGGATTTCGACGCGGTTTTCGACGCTATCAACTTTAATTAGGCTCTGTCCTACCTTTTTATCGATCACAATCCATCTGTCTTCATAAAAAGTGCTAAAATGCAATTTTCGTAATTTTCAGTTTTAATTAATACAATAATCTCGTTTTTATAAAATTCCTTGTATATAATTAGTTTCTGTTTTCGCTATAAATTACTTACCTGCCATACCTCGGGGCTGGACCGTGTAGCGCGTTCAGATCTGCCGGTTGGAGGGCCAAAATAATCGATTTTCGTATTTTCGTAGTACAAAATCACGTTTTTTTACCTTAAATTCAAAATTTTGTACCGGACCTATCGTCCATTTCACCGTCGTTAGTTAGGCCGCGCGCGGACGCGTGTTTTGACACCTCACACGCGTGTCTAGCTGCAAAAAAGTGAAACTTTTACTATTATACCTACCACGAAATCTTCATACCCGATGCATGAAAACACACAAGTTATTAGAATTTGAAATTTTGATCTCGGATTTCGACGCGGTTTTCGACGCTATCAACTTTAATTAGGCTCTGTCCTACCTTTTTATCGATCACAATCCATCTGTCTTCATAAAAAGTGCTAAAATGCAATTTTCGTAATTTTCAGTTTTAATTAATACAATAATCTCGTTTTTCTAAAATTCCTTGTATATAATTAGTTTCTGTTTTCGCTATAAATTACTTACCTGCCATACCTCGGGGCTGGACCGTGTAGCGCGTTCAGATCTGCCGGTTGGAGGGCCAAAATAATCGATTTTCGTATTTTCGTAGTACAAAATCACGTTTTTTTACCTTAAATTCAAAATTTTGTACCGGACCTATCGTCCATTTCACCGTCGTTAGTTAGGCCGCGCGCGGACGCGTGTTTTGACACCTCACACGCGTGTCTAGCTGCAAAAAAGTGAAACTTTTACTATTATACCTACCACGAAATCTTCATACCCGATGCATGAAAACACACAAGTTATTAGAATTTGAAATTTTGATCTCGGATTTCGACGCGGTTTTCGACGCTATCAACTTTAATTAGGCTCTGTCCTACCTTTTTATCGATCACAATCCATCTGTCTTCATAAAAAGTGCTAAAATGCAATTTTCGTAATTTTCAGTTTTAATTAATACAATAATCTCGTTTTTCTAAAATTCCTTGTATATAATTAGTTTCTGTTTTCGCTATAAATTACTTACCTGCCATACCTCGGGGCTGGACCGTGTAGCGCGTTCAGATCTGCCGGTTGGAGGGCCAAAATAATCGATTTTCGTATTTTCGTAGTACAAAATCACGTTTTTTTACCTTAAATTCAAAATTTTGTACCGGACCTATCGTCCATTTCACCGTCGTTAGTTAGGCCGCGCGCGGACGCGTGTTTTGACACCTCACACGCGTGTCTAGCTGCAAAAAAGTGAAACTTTTACTATTATACCTACCACGAAATCTTCATACCCGATGCATGAAAACACACAAGTTATTAGAATTTGAAATTTTGATCTCGGATTTCGACGCGGTTTTCGACGCTATCAACTTTAATTAGGCTCTGTCCTACCTTTTTATCGATCACAATCCATCTGTCTTCATAAAAAGTGCTAAAATGCAATTTTCGTAATTTTCAGTTTTAATTAATACAATAATCTCGTTTTTCTAAAATTCCTTGTATATAATTAGTTTCTGTTTTCGCTATAAATTACTTACCTGCCATACCTCGGGGCTGGACCGTGTAGCGCGTTCAGATCTGCCGGTTGGAGGGCCAAAATAATCGATTTTCGTATTTTCGTAGTACAAAATCACGTTTTTTTACCTTAAATTCAAAATTTTGTACCGGACCTATCGTCCATTTCACCGTCGTTAGTTAGGCCGCGCGCGGACGCGTGTTTTGACACCTCACACGCGTGTCTAGCTGCAAAAAAGTGAAACTTTTACTATTATACCTACCACGAAATCTTCATACCCGATGCATGAAAACACA
Source organism: Polymixis flavicincta (assembly GCA_949987655.1). Classification (NCBI taxonomy): domain Eukaryota; kingdom Metazoa; phylum Arthropoda; class Insecta; order Lepidoptera; family Noctuidae; genus Polymixis; species Polymixis flavicincta. Next base: position 62,633 of record CATLJQ010000025.1, on the reverse strand, counting down.
CAAGTTATTAGAATTTGAAATTTTGATCTCGGATTTCGACGCGGTTTTCGACGCTATCAACTTTAATTAGGCTCTGTCCTACCTTTTTATCGATCACAATCCATCTGTCTTCATAAAAAGTGCTAAAATGCAATTTTCGTAATTTTCAGTTTTAATTAATACAATAATCTCGTTTTTCTAAAATTCCTTGTATATAATTAGTTTCTGTTTTCGCTATAAATTACTTACCTGCCATACCTCGGGGCTGGAAAGTGTAGCGCGTTCAGATCTGCCGGTTGGAGGGCCAAAATAATCGATTTTCGTATTTTCGTAGTACAAAATCACGTTTTTTTACCTTAAATTCAAAATTTTGTACCGGACCTATCGTCCATTTCACCGTCGTTAGTTAGGCCGCGCGCGGACGCGTGTTTTGACACCTCACACGCGTGTCTAGCTGCAAAAAAGTGAAACTTTTACTATTATACCTACCACGAAATCTTCATACCCGATGCATGAAAACACACAAGTTATTAGAATTTGAAATTTTGATCTCGGATTTCGACGCGGTTTTCGACGCTATCAACTTTAATTAGGCTCTGTCCTACCTTTTTATCGATCACAATCCATCTGTCTTCATAAAAAGTGCTAAAATGCAATTTTCGTAATTTTCAGTTTTAATTAATACAATAATCTCGTTTTTCTAAAATTCCTTGTATATAATTAGTTTCTGTTTTCGCTATAAATTACTTACCTGCCATACCTCGGGGCTGGACCGTGTAGCGCGTTCAGATCTGCCGGTTGGAGGGCCAAAATAATCGATTTTCGTATTTTCGTAGTACAAAATCACGTTTTTTTACCTTAAATTCAAAATTTTGTACCGGACCTATCGTCCATTTCACCGTCGTTAGTTAGGCCGCGCGCGGACGCGTGTTTTGACACCTCACACGCGTGTCTAGCTGCAAAAAAGTGAAACTTTTACTATTATACCTACCACGAAATCTTCATACCCGATGCATGAAAACACACAAGTTATTAGAATTTGAAATTTTGATCTCGGATTTCGACGCGGTTTTCGACGCTATCAACTTTAATTAGGCTCTGTCCTACCTTTTTATCGATCACAATCCATCTGTCTTCATAAAAAGTGCTAAAATGCAATTTTCGTAATTTTCAGTTTTAATTAATACAATAATCTCGTTTTTCTAAAATTCCTTGTATATAATTAGTTTCTGTTTTCGCTATAAATTACTTACCTGCCATACCTCGGGGCTGGACCGTGTAGCGCGTTCAGATCTGCCGGTTGGAGGGCCAAAATAATCGATTTTCGTATTTTCGTAGTACAAAATCACGTTTTTTTACCTTAAATTCAAAATTTTGTACCGGACCTATCGTCCATTTCACCGTCGTTAGTTAGGCCGCGCGCGGACGCGTGTTTTGACACCTCACACGCGTGTCTAGCTGCAAAAAAGTGAAACTTTTACTATTATACCTACCACGAAATCTTCATACCCGATGCATGAAAACACACAAGTTATTAGAATTTGAAATTTTGATCTCGGATTTCGACGCGGTTTTCGACGCTATCAACTTTAATTAGGCTCTGTCCTACCTTTTTATCGATCACAATCCATCTGTCTTCATAAAAAGTGCTAAAATGCAATTTTCGTAATTTTCAGTTTTAATTAATACAATAATCTCGTTTTTCTAAAATTCCTTGTATATAATTAGTTTCTGTTTTCGCTATAAATTACTTACCTGCCATACCTCGGGGCTGGACCGTGTAGCGCGTTCAGATCTGCCGGTTGGAGGGCCAAAATAATCGATTTTCGTATTTTCGTAGTACAAAATCACGTTTTTTTACCTTAAATTCAAAATTTTGTACCGGACCTATCGTCCATTTCACCGTCGTTAGTTAGGCCGCGCGCGGACGCGTGTTTTGACACCTCACACGCGTGTCTAGCTGCAAAAAAGTGAAACTTTTACTATTATACCTACCACGAAATCTTCATACCCGATGCATGAAAACACACAAGTTATTAGAATTTGAAATTTTGATCTCGGATTTCGACGCGGTTTTCGACGCTATCAACTTTAATTAGGCTCTGTCCTACCTTTTTATCGATCACAATCCATCTGTCTTCATAAAAAGTGCTAAAATGCAATTTTCGTAATTTTCAGTTTTAATTAATACAATAATCTCGTTTTTCTAAAATTCCTTGTATATAATTAGTTTCTGTTTTCGCTATAAATTACTTACCTGCCATACCTCGGGGCTGGACCGTGTAGCGCGTTCAGATCTGCCGGTTGGAGGGCCAAAATAATCGATTTTCGTATTTTCGTAGTACAAAATCACGTTTTTTTACCTTAAATTCAAAATTTTGTACCGGACCTATCGTCCATTTCACCGTCGTTAGTTAGGCCGCGCGCGGACGCGTGTTTTGACACCTCACACGCGTGTCTAGCTGCAAAAAAGTGAAACTTTTACTATTATACCTACCACGAAATCTTCATACCCGATGCATGAAAACACACAAGTTATTAGAATTTGAAATTTTGATCTCGGATTTCGACGCGGTTTTCGACGCTATCAACTTTAATTAGGCTCTGTCCTACCTTTTTATCGATCACAATCCATCTGTCTTCATAAAAAGTGCTAAAATGCAATTTTCGTAATTTTCAGTTTTAATTAATACAATAATCTCGTTTTTCTAAAATTCCTTGTATATAATTAGTTTCTGTTTTCGCTATAAATTACTTACCTGCCATACCTCGGGGCTGGACCGTGTAGCGCGTTCAGATCTGCCGGTTGGAGGGCCAAAATAATCGATTTTCGTATTTTCGTAGTACAAAATCACGTTTTTTTACCTTAAATTCAAAATTTTGTACCGGACCTATCGTCCATTTCACCGTCGTTAGTTAGGCCGCGCGCGGACGCGTGTTTTGACACCTCACACGCGTGTCTAGCTGCAAAAAAGTGAAACTTTTACTATTATACCTACCACGAAATCTTCATACCCGATGCATGAAAACACACAAGTTATTAGAATTTGAAATTTTGATCTCGGATTTCGACGCGGTTTTCGACGCTATCAACTTTAATTAGGCTCTGTCCTACCTTTTTATCGATCACAATCCATCTGTCTTCATAAAAAGTGCTAAAATGCAATTTTCGTAATTTTCAGTTTTAATTAATACAATAATCTCGTTTTTCTAAAATTCCTTGTATATAATTAGTTTCTGTTTTCGCTATAAATTACTTACCTGCCATACCTCGGGGCTGGACCGTGTAGCGCGTTCAGATCTGCCGGTTGGAGGGCCAAAATAATCGATTTTCGTATTTTCGTAGTACAAAATCACGTTTTTTTACCTTAAATTCAAAATTTTGTACCGGACCTATCGTCCATTTCACCGTCGTTAGTTAGGCCGCGCGCGGACGCGTGTTTTGACACCTCACACGCGTGTCTAGCTGCAAAAAAGTGAAACTTTTACTATTATACCTACCACGAAATCTTCATACCCGATGCATGAAAACACACAAGTTATTAGAATTTGAAATTTTGATCTCGGATTTCGACGCGGTTTTCGACGCTATCAACTTTAATTAGGCTCTGTCCTACCTTTTTATCGATCACAATCCATCTGTCTTCATAAAAAGTGCTAAAATGCAATTTTCGTAATTTTCAGTTTTAATTAATACAATAATCTCGTTTTTCTAAAATTCCTTGTATATAATTAGTTTCTGTTTTCGCTATAAATTACTTACCTGCCATACCTCGGGGCTGGACCGTGTAGCGCGTTCAGATCTGCCGGTTGGAGGGCCAAAATAATCGATTTTCGTATTTTCGTAGTACAAAATCACGTTTTTTTACCTTAAATTCAAAATTTTGTACCGGACCTATCGTCCATTTCACCGTCGTTAGTTAGGCCGCGCGCGGACGCGTGTTTTGACACCTCACACGCGTGTCTAGCTGCAAAAAAGTGAAACTTTTACTATTATACCTACCACGAAATCTTCATACCCGATGCATGAAAACACACAAGTTATTAGAATTTGAAATTTTGATCTCGGATTTCGACGCGGTTTTCGACGCTATCAACTTTAATTAGGCTCTGTCCTACCTTTTTATCGATCACAATCCATCTGTCTTCATAAAAAGTGCTAAAATGCAATTTTCGTAATTTTCAGTTTTAATTAATACAATAATCTCGTTTTTCTAAAATTCCTTGTATATAATTAGTTTCTGTTTTCGCTATAAATTACTTACCTGCCATACCTCGGGGCTGGACCGTGTAGCGCGTTCAGATCTGCCGGTTGGAGGGCCAAAATAATCGATTTTCGTATTTTCGTAGTACAAAATCACGTTTTTTTACCTTAAATTCAAAATTTTGTACCGGACCTATCGTCCATTTCACCGTCGTTAGTTAGGCCGCGCGCGGACGCGTGTTTTGACACCTCACACGCGTGTCTAGCTGCAAAAAAGTGAAACTTTTACTATTATACCTACCACGAAATCTTCATACCCGATGCATGAAAACACACAAGTTATTAGAATTTGAAATTTTGATCTCGGATTTCGACGCGGTTTTCGACGCTATCAACTTTAATTAGGCTCTGTCCTACCTTTTTATCGATCACAATCCATCTGTCTTCATAAAAAGTGCTAAAATGCAATTTTCGTAATTTTCAGTTTTAATTAATACAATAATCTCGTTTTTCTAAAATTCCTTGTATATAATTAGTTTCTGTTTTCGCTATAAATTACTTACCTGCCATACCTCGGGGCTGGACCGTGTAGCGCGTTCAGATCTGCCGGTTGGAGGGCCAAAATAATCGATTTTCGTATTTTCGTAGTACAAAATCACGTTTTTTTACCTTAAATTCAAAATTTTGTACCGGACCTATCGTCCATTTCACCGTCGTTAGTTAGGCCGCGCGCGGACGCGTGTTTTGACACCTCACACGCGTGTCTAGCTGCAAAAAAGTGAAACTTTTACTATTATACCTACCACGAAATCTTCATACCCGATGCATGAAAACACACAAGTTATTAGAATTTGAAATTTTGATCTCGGATTTCGACGCGGTTTTCGACGCTATCAACTTTAATTAGGCTCTGTCCTACCTTTTTATCGATCACAATCCATCTGTCTTCATAAAAAGTGCTAAAATGCAATTTTCGTAATTTTCAGTTTTAATTAATACAATAATCTCGTTTTTCTAAAATTCCTTGTATATAATTAGTTTCTGTTTTCGCTATAAATTACTTACCTGCCATACCTCGGGGCTGGACCGTGTAGCGCGTTCAGATCTGCCGGTTGGAGGGCCAAAATAATCGATTTTCGTATTTTCGTAGTACAAAATCACGTTTTTTTACCTTAAATTCAAAATTTTGTACCGGACCTATCGTCCATTTCACCGTCGTTAGTTAGGCCGCGCGCGGACGCGTGTTTTGACACCTCACACGCGTGTCTAGCTGCAAAAAAGTGAAACTTTTACTATTATACCTACCACGAAATCTTCATACCCGATGCATGAAAACACACAAGTTATTAGAATTTGAAATTTTGATCTCGGATTTCGACGCGGTTTTCGACGCTATCAACTTTAATTAGGCTCTGTCCTACCTTTTTATCGATCACAATCCATCTGTCTTCATAAAAAGTGCTAAAATGCAATTTTCGTAATTTTCAGTTTTAATTAATACAATAATCTCGTTTTTCTAAAATTCCTTGTATATAATTAGTTTCTGTTTTCGCTATAAATTACTTACCTGCCATACCTCGGGGCTGGACCGTGTAGCGCGTTCAGATCTGCCGGTTGGAGGGCCAAAATAATCGATTTTCGTATTTTCGTAGTACAAAATCACGTTTTTTTACCTTAAATTCAAAATTTTGTACCGGACCTATCGTCCATTTCACCGTCGTTAGTTAGGCCGCGCGCGGACGCGTGTTTTGACACCTCACACGCGTGTCTAGCTGCAAAAAAGTGAAACTTTTACTATTATACCTACCACGAAATCTTCATACCCGATGCATGAAAACACACAAGTTATTAGAATTTGAAATTTTGATCTCGGATTTCGACGCGGTTTTCGACGCTATCTATCAACTTTAATTAGGCTCTGTCCTACCTTTTTATCGATCACAATCCATCTGTCTTCATAAAAAGTGCTAAAATGCAATTTTCGTAATTTTCAGTTTTAATTAATACAATAATCTCGTTTTTCTAAAATTCCTTGTATATAATTAGTTTCTGTTTTCGCTATAAATTACTTACCTGCCATACCTCGGGGCTGGACCGTGTAGCGCGTTCAGATCTGCCGGTTGGAGGGCCAAAATAATCGATTTTCGTATTTTCGTAGTACAAAATCACGTTTTTTTACCTTAAATTCAAAATTTTGTACCGGACCTATCGTCCATTTCACCGTCGTTAGTTAGGCCGCGCGCGGACGCGTGTTTTGACACCTCACACGCGTGTCTAGCTGCAAAAAAGTGAAACTTTTACTATTATACCTGTTTACGCCTGCACGTTATTTGTGAAGATGTTAAGTGTTGTGTATGTGTCGCAATTTGCTATTTGAAAAGGGCTAGGTGCCGTTTGGATTTTATTATGCAAATACCGTCTTTTAATATATAAAAAGTCGTAATTTTTCATCATTTTCGCGAACTTGTACGCTCCTCACATAAATTGTAAAGAAATAGTAAAATCAAATTAAAACAACCATACCTCGATACGGGAGTTTCATTGAAGTCCACTGAAGCCCCAACATCTGGCGACCGTGACAGGACCTGCAACTTTGGAGAAAATCAAGTTCGATCTCTGCGACCACGCGCTGTCGGTATAGCCATTGCGCCGCAGCTACTTTTCATCGGAATCAAGCATCATACCTGGGTTCACTGGAGGTGCAACAGCCATTGCAGCCACCGCCGGTTAGCGATCAGCATTCAGCATCGCACCGCAGCCTCGGCCAATGCAGCTAAGTGCCTATTTTTCCTTGTGAATTCCCTGTTACCTACTTACCCTTACCCTTTATTCCCTTAACCATAATACATTTATCCAATACCTATTTACAATAGCTTCTATGCGTGCATTGGTGTCTCTAGTTATTACAGTATCTAATAATAGCATCAATACACCATATGCAGTTCAGTACCTAAAGTAAATTCACAGTACATGTTGGTAAACGTTTTTACGAATATTACTTTCATATATTATAAAATACAGACTACTTTCATAACGTATTATTGCAGTTTATAGTCGTGTTTCCTAACAGGCTTATAACTGTTACTATAAGCATATATTTTACCCTCATCGCCGAACATTCCAGGCCGATATCTCCGTATATCGCAACTTCGGGCCGCCTGCCGTGTCACCGTGTGATCGGAGCGGAGCCCTACCCACTGCTGCGCCGGGCCGGCCTCAGGTGACGTTAGGCGAGGAGCGTGAGCTAAGTTTTTAGTTATTTTTTCACTATCATACAAAGTTTGTGTGTACCTACATTTCCATAATCAAACCTACTAGGAATCAATTTGTTTATTTAATCCGATTGTAACATTACAATATTGGCACATTTTGAGTTCACAATGGGTAAAGATTATGGAGGTGAATCTAGCACAAACAATCCTCAAGAATTACAGGATCTTTTAGTGAAACGTAGTTCCATAAAAGGTCAAATTACTAAATTTAGAAACTATTTATCAAATGTTACCTCTAAAGAAACGCTTACTCCAATGGAGTCAGTTGAGTTAACATTAAAACTAAGCAAATTTGAATCTATCTATAGTCGTTTTGATGACTTGCAAAACCAGATAGAAGTATTAAACTCTGATAATTTACCAAATGAGATTGATGAACGTGATACTATCGAACAATTATTTATATCTAACATTGCAATTGCTCAAAGTATTACACAAAAACATAACTCGAACCGTAATGGTGAAAGTAACTGTAAGGATTTGAATTCAAGTCAGTTAACCGCAGGTCCATGTAATCATGATCATCATGATATTGGTTTTAAATTACCTCAAATTCAAGTTGCGAAGTTCGACGGGTCTTGCTTTCGTTGGCTTGAGTTTCGTGACACATTCCTATCTATAGTACACAATAACGACCGCATCGCTCCCATTCATAAATTTCATTATCTTATTTCGTACTTGACTGGCGATGCAGCGCGCGTTATTGCTAACTTAGAGGTGTCCAGCTCCAATTATGCGTGTGCTTGGAAATTATTATGTGACAGATATGACAATGCACGACAATTAATAACTCATCATATAAATTCATTATTATACATAAAACCAATCACAAGCGAGTCTGATAAATCATTACGATTCCTTGTGGATCATGTTAACAAGAACTTACGTGCTTTAACTAGTCTCGGTCTTGATTCACGTGACTGGGATATTTTACTCATTCATATAATGAGCCCTAAGCTAGACAGCCACACTAAAACCAAATGGGAAGAGTACCGGGGCACGTTGGATACCAATATCCCTAATTTGCAACATTTTTTCAAGTTTCTTATAGATCGCGCTGATGTACTTGAATCAATAAATAGTAGTAATTCATATTCTAAACCTATGATCCAGACAACGTCAAAGCCTACAGATTTTAACAATAAAATAAAATCTCATCAATCCTACATTTCTAATAATGAAAATAATAATACTTCTGATATTATTGCATCGTGTTACGTTTGTAATGGTAATCATCGCCTTTATGATTGTCCCACCTTTTTGGCTAAGAGTGTGGATGATCGTATCAGTGAAGTGAGCAGATTGAAACTTTGTCACAACTGCTTAAGGTCTGGGCATTCTGCCCGCAATTGTCGCATGCATCCGTGTCGCATGTGCAATACACGACACAATAGACTTTTGCATAAACAATCTGTTAGCAAAAATATTTCCAGTGTTGTCACCATTTCACCCGACGTCACTGACGACACTATCGTAAATTTTTCAAACCAAAATAACCAGCAAGTTCTTCTGTCCACTGCATTTATTGAGGTAGCTAATCCCACGACCAAACAAACACAGAAGGTTCGCGCTCTTTTGGATTGCGGTAGTCAGTCATCATTTATTACTCAATCTCTTAAAACAAAGTTACTTCTAGAACCGACAACCACTTTGCATGTCAATATTATTGGCATAGGCAATAAAACCACCACTCAGGCTACAGAAACTTGTGTGGTGCAGTTGAAATCTTTGATGAAGCATTTTACAGTCACTTCTTCTTTTCTGGTGTTGCCAGTGTTGACCGGTAACATACCTAGAATACCCGTTGACGTTAAGAAACTTAATATTTCGAGTGATTACTTTTTAGCAGACCCTCACTTCCACCAACCAGCACCTGTTGATGTTGTCATTGGTGCTGATATTTTCTGGGACATTATTGGCCGTGATCAACTCTCTCTCGGTCTTAATTCACCTGTATTAAGAAGTTCTCAGTTCGGTTGGTTGGTTTCTGGTCCAATGTATTTTAATTTACCCACAAATAGTAAGTCTAAGGAAATTGATAATAATATCGATTCTAATCATTTAGTTGTTTCTTGTGTTTCGTCTGTTGACAAAATACATCAAGAACTAACAAAATTCTGGGACTTAGAAAATGTTCCTCAAACTAAACCACTTATGAGTCATAGCGAGAAGGCATGCGAAACACATTTTTTATCGCACGCCCTTCGTTTAGAAACTGGTAGATTTTCAGTTAGTCTACCCTTAAAGGATACACCTGATTGTCTTGGTGAATCTTATTCACTAGCTAAAAAATGCTTGTTAAATCTAGAAAAACGATTTCGCAAACAACCACATGTGAAGTCACAATATGTAGACTTTATGCGTGAGTACGCAGACTTAGGTCACCTTTCAGAATCCGCTGTACCTATACCTTCTACATCTTATTTCCTCTGTCATCATGCTGTCTTCAAAGATAGTAGTGAGTCCACAAAAATTAGAGTCGTGTTCGACGGCTCGGCTCCTACTTCATCAGGTCAGTCTGTCAATGATATCCTCATGACTGGTCCTAATATGCAGGACTCACTGTTCTCCATCTTAATAAGAGCTCGACAACATAAGTTCCTCTTGACAGGTGACGTCGAAAAAATGTACCGTCAAGTCCGTGTCAAGGAGGAGGACCGCAATCTTCAACTTATTTTATGGAGAGAGGATGAGTCTTTGCCCGTCAAAACGCTTCAGCTAGGTACCGTGACTTACGGAATGGCAAGTTCCAGCTACTTGAGCACTCGGTGTCTATGGCAGATTGGTGAAGAGTCTTCTGATCCAATGGTAAAGGATATAATTCAACATGATTTCTTTGTGGACGATCTCATCACCGGTTCTGAAAGTGAGGATACCCTACGTTATATTCAGCAAGCTGTAACTGAAGAATTAAAGAAAGGATGCTTTAATCTTCGTAAGTTCAAGACTAATTTACCTTCATTGTTCGATCCAAATATTCAAACTGACGATAAGCTTTTAGTAAGCGAGTCAACTAGCACACTAGGCATGGGATGGAACCCATCAACCGATCAGTTACATTTCCCTATCAAATGCCCACCTTTGTCTAACAATAATTTAACTAAAAGATCTTTTCTATCGTCTCTTTTTAAAATCTTTGACCCCTTAGGACTGATTAGTCCGTGTGTAATAAAAATGAAAATGTTGTTACAACAGCTGTGGCTACATAATTTAACTTGGGACTCTCCAGTCCCACATGAAGTTCAAAGACATTGGAACAATTTTATGCAGTCTTTACCTTCTCTTTTAGCTCTAGAAGTTCCACGGCGTGTGCTCTGTAATGAACCCGCATCGGTGGAATTACATTCATTCAGTGATTCATCCCAACATGCATACGGAGCTTGCATTTATTTACGTTCGGTTAATGCTGCGAACGAGGTCTCAGTCCATCTGCTTTGTTCCAAGTCCAAAGTGGCTCCGATTAAGAGTACGACTATACCTCGCTTAGAATTGTGTGCTGCCCTACTGGCAGCTAGGTTATGCAAGGCTGTCAGGAAGTCACTGCGATATGAAGTTCAGCATCAAGTACACTGGTGCGATTCGTCAGTGGTGCTAGCCTGGCTACACACCAGCTTTATAAATTTGAAAACATTTGTAGCCAATAGGATTTCGGAGATCTGTGAACTAACAGATGCCTCCTCGTGGCGCTATGTCCCCACATCTGTCAATCCTGCAGACCTTATATCCAGAGGAATTAGTCCAGATAAGCTCGGCAGTACCCAGTTGTGGTGGTCAGGTCCTCCATTTCTCACAGAACCTGAAAGTAATTGGCCTACCTTAAAACCTAATAAAATTGACACCACTGACTTACCGGAAACTAAACCTAATTGTACTACTACTCATGTTGCTACTCCAAATGAGCCTATAATTAATTTTAAAAACTTTTCTTGTTTGACAAAGATAAAACGATCTTTCGCTTACGTGCTAAGATTTATTAAAAATTCAAAGTCCAATCAAGATAAAATTCTCGGCAATCTAACTGTTGATGAATTGAATCATTCCTTTCTTCATTTGTGTAGTCTCGCACAGCAAGAATCATTCTTCTGTGAATATAATTTGTTATCCAACAATAAGGCTTTAAGCTCTAAATCAAATATTTTATCACTGACTCCATTTTTCAGTGACGACAAAGTAATCCGAGTTGGTGGCCGACTAGGCTCATCAGATTATAATTATAATAAAAAACATCCTATTCTCCTACATGCATCGCATCATTTTACCAAATTGATTTTCGAGTACGAACATAAACGCGGATTGCATGCTGGTCCACAATTACTGTTGGCCATTGTTAGGGAATATGTTTGGCCGATTAACGGCAGACATTTAGCTAGACGCATTTTTCATAACTGTTCGAGGTGCAGACGTTTGCAGGGTAAGACTATTGCGCCAATAATGGGTCATTTGCCATCACAACGTGTCACGCCAAACTTTCCATTTCGAACAGTGGGAATTGATTTTGCTGGCCCATTCCTAATTGTAAACAGAAAGGGACGTGGTGCTTCGCTAGTCAAGTGCTATCTTTGCTTTTTCATTTGCCTTCGATTTAAAATTTCTCACCTGGAAGCCGTTAGTGATCTATCTAAGGACGCTTTCGTCATGACATTCCGAAGGTTTGTGTCACGAAGAGGTAGGCCAGCGGAAGTATTCTGCGACAATGGACGCAACTTTGTCGCAGGAGCTAAAGAAATTAATGACTTTTTCAAGATTTACCAAAACGATCTATCTGATTTTGCATGTTCGGAAGGCATTCAGTTTCACTTTTCACCAGCTTACGCTCCTCATTTTGGCGGTATTTTTGAGGCCGGTATCCGTTCAGCAAAATTTCACATTAGGCGAGTAATGGGTAATTCTCATTTAAGTTTTGAAGAACTTCAAACTCTTTTCGCTCAGGTAGAAGCGGTTATGAATAGTAGACCTCTCTGTCCTTTATCCTCTTCTCCTGATGATTTCCACTGTCTCACTCCTGGGCATTTTCTCATTGGTCGGGCTCTCACCGCGCTGCCTGAACCAGCTTTAGAAAATGGCCACTCAACCAACTTGCAGCGCTATGCCAGGCTCCAGCAAATATTTCAACATTTTTGGCGGCGCTGGCAGTGCGAGTATATAGCCGAGTTGCAACTTCGCCGTAAATGGAAGACCAACACTGCCTCAGTTAAAATTGGAGACATGGTCCTACTTCAAGAGGATGGTGTCCCACCCCTATGCTGGAGGCTTGGACGAATTACGAGGCTCTTCCCAGGACAAGATGGGATTTCAAGAGTAGCCGACATTAACACTGTTCGAGGAATTATACGTCGCCCTCTAGTTCGCATCTGCCCCTTACCAACCGAAGAGGAGTTATTGAAGGGTTGAAGCCTGTGAGTTTCAACGGGGGGAGGATGTTTACGCCTGCACGTTATTTGTGAAGATGTTAAGTGTTGTGTATGTGTCGCAATTTGCTATTTGAAAAGGGCTAGGTGCCGTTTGGATTTTATTATGCAAATACCGTCTTTTAATATATAAAAAGTCGTAATTTTTCATCATTTTCGCGAACTTGTACGCTCCTCACATAAATTGTAAAGAAATAGTAAAATCAAATTAAAACAACCATACCTCGATACGGGAGTTTCATTGAAGTCCACTGAAGCCCCAACAATACCTACCACGAAATCTTCATACCCGATGCATGAAAACACACAAGTTATTAGAATTTGAAATTTTGATCTCGGATTTCGACGCGGTTTTCGACGCTATCAACTTTAATTAGGCTCTGTCCTACCTTTTTATCGATCACAATCCATCTGTCTTCATAAAAAGTGCTAAAATGCAATTTTCGTAATTTTCAGTTTTAATTAATACAATAATCTCGTTTTTCTAAAATTCCTTGTATATAATTAGTTTCTGTTTTCGCTATAAATTACTTACCTGCCATACCTCGGGGCTGGACCGTGTAGCGCGTTCAGATCTGCCGGTTGGAGGGCCAAAATAATCGATTTTCGTATTTTCGTAGTACAAAATCACGTTTTTTTACCTTAAATTCAAAATTTTGTACCGGACCTATCGTCCATTTCACCGTCGTTAGTTAGGCCGCGCGCGGACGCGTGTTTTGACACCTCACACGCGTGTCTAGCTGCAAAAAAGTGAAACTTTTACTATTATACCTACCACGAAATCTTCATACCCGATGCATGAAAACACACAAGTTATTAGAATTTGAAATTTTGATCTCGGATTTCGACGCGGTTTTCGACGCTATCAACTTTAATTAGGCTCTGTCCTACCTTTTTATCGATCACAATCCATCTGTCTTCATAAAAAGTGCTAAAATGCAATTTTCGTAATTTTCAGTTTTAATTAATACAATAATCTCGTTTTTCTAAAATTCCTTGTATATAATTAGTTTCTGTTTTCGCTATAAATTACTTACCTGCCATACCTCGGGGCTGGACCGTGTAGCGCGTTCAGATCTGCCGGTTGGAGGGCCAAAATAATCGATTTTCGTATTTTCGTAGTACAAAATCACGTTTTTTTACCTTAAATTCAAAATTTTGTACCGGACCTATCGTCCATTTCACCGTCGTTAGTTAGGCCGCGCGCGGACGCGTGTTTTGACACCTCACACGCGTGTCTAGCTGCAAAAAAGTGAAACTTTTACTATTATACCTACCACGAAATCTTCATACCCGATGCATGAAAACACACAAGTTATTAGAATTTGAAATTTTGATCTCGGATTTCGACGCGGTTTTCGACGCTATCAACTTTAATTAGGCTCTGTCCTACCTTTTTATCGATCACAATCCATCTGTCTTCATAAAAAGTGCTAAAATGCAATTTTCGTAATTTTCAGTTTTAATTAATACAATAATCTCGTTTTTCTAAAATTCCTTGTATATAATTAGTTTCTGTTTTCGCTATAAATTACTTACCTGCCATACCTCGGGGCTGGACCGTGTAGCGCGTTCAGATCTGCCGGTTGGAGGGCCAAAATAATCGATTTTCGTATTTTCGTAGTACAAAATCACGTTTTTTTACCTTAAATTCAAAATTTTGTACCGGACCTATCGTCCATTTCACCGTCGTTAGTTAGGCCGCGCGCGGACGCGTGTTTTGACACCTCACACGCGTGTCTAGCTGCAAAAAAGTGAAACTTTTACTATTATACCTACCACGAAATCTTCATACCCGATGCATGAAAACACACAAGTTATTAGAATTTGAAATTTTGATCTCGGATTTCGACGCGGTTTTCGACGCTATCAACTTTAATTAGGCTCTGTCCTACCTTTTTATCGATCACAATCCATCTGTCTTCATAAAAAGTGCTAAAATGCAATTTTCGTAATTTTCAGTTTTAATTAATACAATAATCTCGTTTTTCTAAAATTCCTTGTATATAATTAGTTTCTGTTTTCGCTATAAATTACTTACCTGCCATACCTCGGGGCTGGACCGTGTAGCGCGTTCAGATCTGCCGGTTGGAGGGCCAAAATAATCGATTTTCGTATTTTCGTAGTACAAAATCACGTTTTTTTACCTTAAATTCAAAATTTTGTACCGGACCTATCGTCCATTTCACCGTCGTTAGTTAGGCCGCGCGCGGACGCGTGTTTTGACACCTCACACGCGTGTCTAGCTGCAAAAAAGTGAAACTTTTACTATTATACCTACCACGAAATCTTCATACCCGATGCATGAAAACACACAAGTTATTAGAATTTGAAATTTTGATCTCGGATTTCGACGCGGTTTTCGACGCTATCAACTTTAATTAGGCTCTGTCCTACCTTTTTATCGATCACAATCCATCTGTCTTCATAAAAAGTGCTAAAATGCAATTTTCGTAATTTTCAGTTTTAATTAATACAATAATCTCGTTTTTCTAAAATTCCTTGTATATAATTAGTTTCTGTTTTCGCTATAAATTACTTACCTGCCATACCTCGGGGCTGGACCGTGTAGCGCGTTCAGATCTGCCGGTTGGAGGGCCAAAATAATCGATTTTCGTATTTTCGTAGTACAAAATCACGTTTTTTTACCTTAAATTCAAAATTTTGTACCGGACCTATCGTCCATTTCACCGTCGTTAGTTAGGCCGCGCGCGGACGCGTGTTTTGACACCTCACACGCGTGTCTAGCTGCAAAAAAGTGAAACTTTTACTATTATACCTACCACGAAATCTTCATACCCGATGCATGAAAACACACAAGTAATTAGAATTTGAAATTTTGATCTCGGATTTCGACGCGGTTTTCGACGCTATCAACTTTAATTAGGCTCTGTCCTACCTTTTTATCGATCACAATCCATCTGTCTTCATAAAAAGTGCTAAAATGCAATTTTCGTAATTTTCAGTTTTAATTAATACAATAATCTCGTTTTTATAAAATTCCTTGTATATAATTAGTTTCTGTTTTCGCTATAAATTACTTACCTGCCATACCTCGGGGCTGGACCGTGTAACGCGTTCAGATCTGCCGGTTGGAGGGCCAAAATAATCGATTTTCGTATTTTCGTAGTACAAAATCACGTTTTTTTACCTTAAATTCAAAATTTTGTACCGGACCTATCGTCCATTTCACCGTCGTTAGTTAGGCCGCGCGCGGACGCGTGTTTTGACACCTCACACGCGTGTCTAGCTGCAAAAAAGTGAAACTTTTACTATTATACCTACCACGAAATCTTCATACCCGATGCATGAAAACACACAAGTAATTAGAATTTGAAATTTTGATCTCGGATTTCGACGCGGTTTTCGACGCTATCAACTTTAATTAGGCTCTGTCCTACCTTTTTATCGATCACAATCCATCTGTCTTCATAAAAAGTGCTAAAATGCAATTTTCGTAATTTTCAGTTTTAATTAATACAATAATCTCGTTTTTATAAAATTCCTTGTATATAATTAGTTTCTGTTTTCGCTATAAATTACTTACCTGCCATACCTCGGGGCTGGACCGTGTAACGCGTTCAGATCTGCCGGTTGGAGGGCCAAAATAATCGATTTTCGTATTTTCGTAGTACAAAATCACGTTTTTTTACCTTAAATTCAAAATTTTGTACCGGACCTATCGTCCATTTCACCGTCGTTAGTTAGGCCGCGCGCGGACGCGTGTTTTGACACCTCACACGCGTGTCTAGCTGCAAAAAAGTGAAACTTTTACTATTATACCTACCACGAAATCTTCATACCCGATGCATGAAAACACACAAGTTATTAGAATTTGAAATTTTGATCTCGGATTTCGACGCGGTTTTCGACGCTATCAACTTTAATTAGGCTCTGTCCTACCTTTTTATCGATCACAATCCATCTGTCTTCATAAAAAGTGCTAAAATGCAATTTTCGTAATTTTCAGTTTTAATTAATACAATAATCTCGTTTTTCTAAAATTCCTTGTATATAATTAGTTTCTGTTTTCGCTATAAATTACTTACCTGCCATACCTCGGGGCTGGACCGTGTAGCGCGTTCAGATCTGCCGGTTGGAGGGCCAAAATAATCGATTTTCGTATTTTCGTAGTACAAAATCACGTTTTTTTACCTTAAATTCAAAATTTTGTACCGGACCTATCGTCCATTTCACCGTCGTTAGTTAGGCCGCGCGCGGACGCGTGTTTTGACACCTCACACGCGTGTCTAGCTGCAAAAAAGTGAAACTTTTACTATTATACCTACCACGAAATCTTCATACCCGATGCATGAAAACACACAAGTTATTAGAATTTGAAATTTTGATCTCGGATTTCGACGCGGTTTTCGACGCTATCAACTTTAATTAGGCTCTGTCCTACCTTTTTATCGATCACAATCCATCTGTCTTCATAAAAAGTGCTAAAATGCAATTTTCGTAATTTTCAGTTTTAATTAATACAATAATCTCGTTTTTCTAAAATTCCTTGTATATAATTAGTTTCTGTTTTCGCTATAAATTACTTACCTGCCATACCTCGGGGCTGGACCGTGTAGCGCGTTCAGATCTGCCGGTTGGAGGGCCAAAATAATCGATTTTCGTATTTTCGTAGTACAAAATCACGTTTTTTTACCTTAAATTCAAAATTTTGTACCGGACCTATCGTCCATTTCACCGTCGTTAGTTAGGCCGCGCGCGGACGCGTGTTTTGACACCTCACACGCGTGTCTAGCTGCAAAAAAGTGAAACTTTTACTATTATACCTACCACGAAATCTTCATACCCGATGCATGAAAACACACAAGTTATTAGAATTTGAAATTTTGATCTCGGATTTCGACGCGGTTTTCGACGCTATCAACTTTAATTAGGCTCTGTCCTACCTTTTTATCGATCACAATCCATCTGTCTTCATAAAAAGTGCTAAAATGCAATTTTCGTAATTTTCAGTTTTAATTAATACAATAATCTCGTTTTTCTAAAATTCCTTGTATATAATTAGTTTCTGTTTTCGCTATAAATTACTTACCTGCCATACCTCGGGGCTGGACCGTGTAGCGCGTTCAGATCTGCCGGTTGGAGGGCCAAAATAATCGATTTTCGTATTTTCGTAGTACAAAATCACGTTTTTTTACCTTAAATTCAAAATTTTGTACCGGACCTATCGTCCATTTCACCGTCGTTAGTTAGGCCGCGCGCGGACGCGTGTTTTGACACCTCACACGCGTGTCTAGCTGCAAAAAAGTGAAACTTTTACTATTATACCTACCACGAAATCTTCATACCCGATGCATGAAAACACACAAGTTATTAGAATTTGAAATTTTGATCTCGGATTTCGACGCGGTTTTCGACGCTATCAACTTTAATTAGGCTCTGTCCTACCTTTTTATCGATCACAATCCATCTGTCTTCATAAAAAGTGCTAAAATGCAATTTTCGTAATTTTCAGTTTTAATTAATACAATAATCTCGTTTTTCTAAAATTCCTTGTATATAATTAGTTTCTGTTTTCGCTATAAATTACTTACCTGCCATACCTCGGGGCTGGACCGTGTAGCGCGTTCAGATCTGCCGGTTGGAGGGCCAAAATAATCGATTTTCGTATTTTCGTAGTACAAAATCACGTTTTTTTACCTTAAATTCAAAATTTTGTACCGGACCTATCGTCCATTTCACCGTCGTTAGTTAGGCCGCGCGCGGACGCGTGTTTTGACACCTCACACGCGTGTCTAGCTGCAAAAAAGTGAAACTTTTACTATTATACCTACCACGAAATCTTCATACCCGATGCATGAAAACACACAAGTTATTAGAATTTGAAATTTTGATCTCGGATTTCGACGCGGTTTTCGACGCTATCAACTTTAATTAGGCTCTGTCCTACCTTTTTATCGATCACAATCCATCTGTCTTCATAAAAAGTGCTAAAATGCAATTTTCGTAATTTTCAGTTTTAATTAATACAATAATCTCGTTTTTCTAAAATTCCTTGTATATAATTAGTTTCTGTTTTCGCTATAAATTACTTACCTGCCATACCTCGGGGCTGGACCGTGTAGCGCGTTCAGATCTGCCGGTTGGAGGGCCAAAATAATCGATTTTCGTATTTTCGTAGTACAAAATCACGTTTTTTTACCTTAAATTCAAAATTTTGTACCGGACCTATCGTCCATTTCACCGTCGTTAGTTAGGCCGCGCGCGGACGCGTGTTTTGACACCTCACACGCGTGTCTAGCTGCAAAAAAGTGAAACTTTTACTATTATACCTACCACGAAATCTTCATACCCGATGCATGAAAACACACAAGTTATTAGAATTTGAAATTTTGATCTCGGATTTCGACGCGGTTTTCGACGCTATCAACTTTAATTAGGCTCTGTCCTACCTTTTTATCGATCACAATCCATCTGTCTTCATAAAAAGTGCTAAAATGCAATTTTCGTAATTTTCAGTTTTAATTAATACAATAATCTCGTTTTTCTAAAATTCCTTGTATATAATTAGTTTCTGTTTTCGCTATAAATTACTTACCTGCCATACCTCGGGGCTGGACCGTGTAGCGCGTTCAGATCTGCCGGTTGGAGGGCCAAAATAATCGATTTTCGTATTTTCGTAGTACAAAATCACGTTTTTTTACCTTAAATTCAAAATTTTGTACCGGACCTATCGTCCATTTCACCGTCGTTAGTTAGGCCGCGCGCGGACGCGTGTTTTGACACCTCACACGCGTGTCTAGCTGCAAAAAAGTGAAACTTTTACTATTATACCTACCACGAAATCTTCATACCCGATGCATGAAAACACACAAGTTATTAGAATTTGAAATTTTGATCTCGGATTTCGACGCGGTTTTCGACGCTATCAACTTTAATTAGGCTCTGTCCTACCTTTTTATCGATCACAATCCATCTGTCTTCATAAAAAGTGCTAAAATGCAATTTTCGTAATTTTCAGTTTTAATTAATACAATAATCTCGTTTTTCTAAAATTCCTTGTATATAATTAGTTTCTGTTTTCGCTATAAATTACTTACCTGCCATACCTCGGGGCTGGACCGTGTAGCGCGTTCAGATCTGCCGGTTGGAGGGCCAAAATAATCGATTTTCGTATTTTCGTAGTACAAAATCACGTTTTTTTACCTTAAATTCAAAATTTTGTACCGGACCTATCGTCCATTTCACCGTCGTTAGTTAGGCCGCGCGCGGACGCGTGTTTTGACACCTCACACGCGTGTCTAGCTGCAAAAAAGTGAAACTTTTACTATTATACCTACCACGAAATCTTCATACCCGATGCATGAAAACACACAAGTTATTAGAATTTGAAATTTTGATCTCGGATTTCGACGCGGTTTTCGACGCTATCAACTTTAATTAGGCTCTGTCCTACCTTTTTATCGATCACAATCCATCTGTCTTCATAAAAAGTGCTAAAATGCAATTTTCGTAATTTTCAGTTTTAATTAATACAATAATCTCGTTTTTCTAAAATTCCTTGTATATAATTAGTTTCTGTTTTCGCTATAAATTACTTACCTGCCATACCTCGGGGCTGGACCGTGTAGCGCGTTCAGATCTGCCGGTTGGAGGGCCAAAATAATCGATTTTCGTATTTTCGTAGTACAAAATCACGTTTTTTTACCTTAAATTCAAAATTTTGTACCGGACCTATCGTCCATTTCACCGTCGTTAGTTAGGCCGCGCGCGGACGCGTGTTTTGACACCTCACACGCGTGTCTAGCTGCAAAAAAGTGAAACTTTTACTATTATACCTACCACGAAATCTTCATACCCGATGCATGAAAACACACAAGTTATTAGAATTTGAAATTTTGATCTCGGATTTCGACGCGGTTTTCGACGCTATCAACTTTAATTAGGCTCTGTCCTACCTTTTTATCGATCACAATCCATCTGTCTTCATAAAAAGTGCTAAAATGCAATTTTCGTAATTTTCAGTTTTAATTAATACAATAATCTCGTTTTTCTAAAATTCCTTGTATATAATTAGTTTCTGTTTTCGCTATAAATTACTTACCTGCCATACCTCGGGGCTGGACCGTGTAGCGCGTTCAGATCTGCCGGTTGGAGGGCCAAAATAATCGATTTTCGTATTTTCGTAGTACAAAATCACGTTTTTTTACCTTAAATTCAAAATTTTGTACCGGACCTATCGTCCATTTCACCGTCGTTAGTTAGGCCGCGCGCGGACGCGTGTTTTGACACCTCACACGCGTGTCTAGCTGCAAAAAAGTGAAACTTTTACTATTATACCTACCACGAAATCTTCATACCCGATGCATGAAAACACACAAGTTATTAGAATTTGAAATTTTGATCTCGGATTTCGACGCGGTTTTCGACGCTATCAACTTTAATTAGGCTCTGTCCTACCTTTTTATCGATCACAATCCATCTGTCTTCATAAAAAGTGCTAAAATGCAATTTTCGTAATTTTCAGTTTTAATTAATACAATAATCTCGTTTTTCTAAAATTCCTTGTATATAATTAGTTTCTGTTTTCGCTATAAATTACTTACCTGCCATACCTCGGGGCTGGACCGTGTAGCGCGTTCAGATCTGCCGGTTGGAGGGCCAAAATAATCGATTTTCGTATTTTCGTAGTACAAAATCACGTTTTTTTACCTTAAATTCAAAATTTTGTACCGGACCTATCGTCCATTTCACCGTCGTTAGTTAGGCCGCGCGCGGACGCGTGTTTTGACACCTCACACGCGTGTCTAGCTGCAAAAAAGTGAAACTTTTACTATTATACCTACCACGAAATCTTCATACCCGATGCATGAAAACACACAAGTTATTAGAATTTGAAATTTTGATCTCGGATTTCGACGCGGTTTTCGACGCTATCAACTTTAATTAGGCTCTGTCCTACCTTTTTATCGATCACAATCCATCTGTCTTCATAAAAAGTGCTAAAATGCAATTTTCGTAATTTTCAGTTTTAATTAATACAATAATCTCGTTTTTCTAAAATTCCTTGTATATAATTAGTTTCTGTTTTCGCTATAAATTACTTACCTGCCATACCTCGGGGCTGGACCGTGTAGCGCGTTCAGATCTGCCGGTTGGAGGGCCAAAATAATCGATTTTCGTATTTTCGTAGTACAAAATCACGTTTTTTTACCTTAAATTCAAAATTTTGTACCGGACCTATCGTCCATTTCACCGTCGTTAGTTAGGCCGCGCGCGGACGCGTGTTTTGACACCTCACACGCGTGTCTAGCTGCAAAAAAGTGAAACTTTTACTATTATACCTACCACGAAATCTTCATACCCGATGCATGAAAACACACAAGTTATTAGAATTTGAAATTTTGATCTCGGATTTCGACGCGGTTTTCGACGCTATCAACTTTAATTAGGCTCTGTCCTACCTTTTTATCGATCACAATCCATCTGTCTTCATAAAAAGTGCTAAAATGCAATTTTCGTAATTTTCAGTTTTAATTAATACAATAATCTCGTTTTTCTAAAATTCCTTGTATATAATTAGTTTCTGTTTTCGCTATAAATTACTTACCTGCCATACCTCGGGGCTGGACCGTGTAGCGCGTTCAGATCTGCCGGTTGGAGGGCCAAAATAATCGATTTTCGTATTTTCGTAGTACAAAATCACGTTTTTTTACCTTAAATTCAAAATTTTGTACCGGACCTATCGTCCATTTCACCGTCGTTAGTTAGGCCGCGCGCGGACGCGTGTTTTGACACCTCACACGCGTGTCTAGCTGCAAAAAAGTGAAACTTTTACTATTATACCTACCACGAAATCTTCATACCCGATGCATGAAAACACACAAGTTATTAGAATTTGAAATTTTGATCTCGGATTTCGACGCGGTTTTCGACGCTATCAACTTTAATTAGGCTCTGTCCTACCTTTTTATCGATCACAATCCATCTGTCTTCATAAAAAGTGCTAAAATGCAATTTTCGTAATTTTCAGTTTTAATTCAAAATCAAAATCAAAAGTCATTTATTCAAATTAGGCTGAGAATCAGCACTTTTCGAACGTCAAAATACATAAGACAGTCCCCCAAAAACGCCCACCCTTCGACACTTCCTAGTGCTTTAGCTGGGAAGAAGAAGTGGCGGAACAAACTCCCCAGCAGCACAGCTGTCTGTTTAGTCGGATGGACTTGATTCTATACATACATAGGCAAAGTAATAAACAATCTCGCATATTACCTAAAATAAAAGTTTCCTGGTATAAAGGGCTCTATATGTCAATAACTAATGACTTACTAGATAGATGATAAAAAACACTTGGTCAATAAAATTAAAAAAAAAAAAAAGTATTTAACTAAATAAATATATGAACCCATATAACCTGTCACTAGGTACGCTAATTCTGGAGAAAGAACATAAACATTGTCTTGTGTTAATCACAGCGACCAACTATTCTTGTCATTTAGATAGTCGTTAATGGAATAGTAAGCCTTTAAACAAAGGATGGATTTTACTTGAACTTTAAACGCATCAAAAGGCAAATCTAGCAAAGAAGTGGGAAGCTTGTTATAAAAAGTTATACCAAGCCCAACAAATGAGTTATGAACCTTATGAAGCCGGTGAAAGGGAGCACGTAGTTTGTCCTTGTTTCTAGTGTTAACGGTATGAATATCACTGTTTTTAGTGTACAAGTGTATATGTTGCCTAATAAATAAGATGTTAGCTAATATGAATTGTGATGCCACTGTGAGAATACCAATATCTTTAAAAAAGTCCCTCAAGGAAAATCTGCCACCTAACTGGTAAATTGCACGAACAGCACGTTTTTGAAGGACAAAAATATTTTGAATATCAGCGGCTTTGCCCCACAGCAGAATACCGTAGGACATAACGCTGTGAAAATAACTAAAGTATACTAATCGAGCTGTATCGACGTCAGTGTATTGTCTTACTTTTCTGACGGCGTAGGCGGCTGAACTGAGCCTCCCTGCTAGTGTTGATATGTGTGATCCCCACTGAAGTTTGGCATCTACTGTTATGCCCAGAAATACTGCCGTGTCTACGGTTTCAAGCACCTCTTTATCTAAGACGATATTGGGACCTAGATTTCTAACATTCGGTAAGGCGAACTTTACACATTTCGTTTTTTTGGCATTGAGAACAAGGTTATTTGCCGTAAACCAATCCGTAACCATTGAGAGTGCACTGTTTACGTCGTCAAAGTCTTGTCTATTCCTATCTACTTTAAAAATAAGAGAAGTATCATCTGCAAACAGTACAACATCACAAATACCCTTTAAATAGAACGGTAAGTCATTAATATATACTAAAAACAAGAATGGGCCGAGTATTGAGCCTTGAGGCACACCTAACTGAACTGGCAGCCCGGAAGATTTTTTACCATTAATTTCTACACATTGAACCCTATTTTGCAAATAAGAATTTATTACGTTTAGAGCATCGTTATGGACACCGTAATAACGAAGTTTACACAAAAGCGTCTCATGGTGCACGCAATCAAAGGCTTTTGAGAGATCACAAAAAACTCCAATAGCATTTTGCGAGTTCTCCCATGCGTTAAATATGTGTTTCAACAGAGCAACACCCGCATCAGTAGTCGAACGACCTTTTGTAAAGCCATATTGCTCATTATGAAGGAGGCTATTTAAATTAAAATGTTTTAGCAACTGCTTGAGTATTAACTTTTCAAATATTTTGCTAAATGCAGGTAAGATAGAAATAGGCCTGAAATTACGAATGTCATTTTTATTACCTGATTTAAATAATGGTATTACTTTACTACTCTTCATGAGGTCAGGAAAAGTTCCTGAATCAACACATTTATTAAAAGTGACAGCTAGATAGGGGGCTACAATTTCTATAATATTACTTAAAAGTTTAATGGAAATGCCCCAGAAATCACCAGTGTTTTTAGACTTCAGTGTGTTAAAAACATTAACTACGTCACGAGGCGTTACATGTTCGAAACTGAATAGGTCACTACATTTAGGCACACTACTATGCAAAAGGTATTCTGCTTTAGACGGGGATGAATCTAAGGAGCGAGTCGTAGTTACAGGTATGTTGGCAAAAAACTCATTAAATGCCTCCGCTACTTCAGCTTCTGTAATAATTAATTTGTCGTCGACCAAAATCTCAAGTTGATTGTCTTGTTTAACAGACTTGCCCGTTTCATTATTAATTATTTTCCAAGTGGTTTTAACTTTATTGTTAGAATTTTTAATTGTGTCACTTAAAAATTTCGATTTTGCAAAAGCACTAATCTTTTTGAATAATTTTGAATAGTTTTTGACATACTCTAGGAAAGGAGTATCAATTAATACAATAATCTCGTTTTTCTAAAATTCCTTGTATATAATTAGTTTCTGTTTTCGCTATAAATTACTTACCTGCCATACCTCGGGGCTGGACCGTGTAGCGCGTTCAGATCTGCCGGTTGGAGGGCCAAAATAATCGATTTTCGTATTTTCGTAGTACAAAATCACGTTTTTTTACCTTAAATTCAAAATTTTGTACCGGACCTATCGTCCATTTCACCGTCGTTAGTTAGGCCGCGCGCGGACGCGTGTTTTGACACCTCACACGCGTGTCTAGCTGCAAAAAAGTGAAACTTTTACTATTATACCTACCACGAAATCTTCATACCCGATGCATGAAAACACACAAGTTATTAGAATTTGAAATTTTGATCTCGGATTTCGACGCGGTTTTCGACGCTATCAACTTTAATTAGGCTCTGTCCTACCTTTTTATCGATCACAATCCATCTGTCTTCATAAAAAGTGCTAAAATGCAATTTTCGTAATTTTCAGTTTTAATTAATACAATAATCTCGTTTTTCTAAAATTCCTTGTATATAATTAGTTTCTGTTTTCGCTATAAATTACTTACCTGCCATACCTCGGGGCTGGACCGTGTAGCGCGTTCAGATCTGCCGGTTGGAGGGCCAAAATAATCGATTTTCGTATTTTCGTAGTACAAAATCACGTTTTTTTACCTTAAATTCAAAATTTTGTACCGGACCTATCGTCCATTTCACCGTCGTTAGTTAGGCCGCGCGCGGACGCGTGTTTTGACACCTCACACGCGTGTCTAGCTGCAAAAAAGTGAAACTTTTACTATTATACCTACCACGAAATCTTCATACCCGATGCATGAAAACACACAAGTTATTAGAATTTGAAATTTTGATCTCGGATTTCGACGCGGTTTTCGACGCTATCAACTTTAATTAGGCTCTGTCCTACCTTTTTATCGATCACAATCCATCTGTCTTCATAAAAAGTGCTAAAATGCAATTTTCGTAATTTTCAGTTTTAATTAATACAATAATCTCGTTTTTCTAAAATTCCTTGTATATAATTAGTTTCTGTTTTCGCTATAAATTACTTACCTGCCATACCTCGGGGCTGGACCGTGTAGCGCGTTCAGATCTGCCGGTTGGAGGGCCAAAATAATCGATTTTCGTATTTTCGTAGTACAAAATCACGTTTTTTTACCTTAAATTCAAAATTTTGTACCGGACCTATCGTCCATTTCACCGTCGTTAGTTAGGCCGCGCGCGGACGCGTGTTTTGACACCTCACACGCGTGTCTAGCTGCAAAAAAGTGAAACTTTTACTATTATACCTACCACGAAATCTTCATACCCGATGCATGAAAACACACAAGTTATTAGAATTTGAAATTTTGATCTCGGATTTCGACGCGGTTTTCGACGCTATCAACTTTAATTAGGCTCTGTCCTACCTTTTTATCGATCACAATCCATCTGTCTTCATAAAAAGTGCTAAAATGCAATTTTCGTAATTTTCAGTTTTAATTAATACAATAATCTCGTTTTTCTAAAATTCCTTGTATATAATTAGTTTCTGTTTTCGCTATAAATTACTTACCTGCCATACCTCGGGGCTGGACCGTGTAGCGCGTTCAGATCTGCCGGTTGGAGGGCCAAAATAATCGATTTTCGTATTTTCGTAGTACAAAATCACGTTTTTTTACCTTAAATTCAAAATTTTGTACCGGACCTATCGTCCATTTCACCGTCGTTAGTTAGGCCGCGCGCGGACGCGTGTTTTGACACCTCACACGCGTGTCTAGCTGCAAAAAAGTGAAACTTTTACTATTATACCTACCACGAAATCTTCATACCCGATGCATGAAAACACACAAGTTATTAGAATTTGAAATTTTGATCTCGGATTTCGACGCGGTTTTCGACGCTATCAACTTTAATTAGGCTCTGTCCTACCTTTTTATCGATCACAATCCATCTGTCTTCATAAAAAGTGCTAAAATGCAATTTTCGTAATTTTCAGTTTTAATTAATACAATAATCTCGTTTTTCTAAAATTCCTTGTATATAATTAGTTTCTGTTTTCGCTATAAATTACTTACCTGCCATACCTCGGGGCTGGACCGTGTAGCGCGTTCAGATCTGCCGGTTGGAGGGCCAAAATAATCGATTTTCGTATTTTCGTAGTACAAAATCACGTTTTTTTACCTTAAATTCAAAATTTTGTACCGGACCTATCGTCCATTTCACCGTCGTTAGTTAGGCCGCGCGCGGACGCGTGTTTTGACACCTCACACGCGTGTCTAGCTGCAAAAAAGTGAAACTTTTACTATTATACCTACCACGAAATCTTCATACCCGATGCATGAAAACACACAAGTTATTAGAATTTGAAATTTTGATCTCGGATTTCGACGCGGTTTTCGACGCTATCAACTTTAATTAGGCTCTGTCCTACCTTTTTATCGATCACAATCCATCTGTCTTCATAAAAAGTGCTAAAATGCAATTTTCGTAATTTTCAGTTTTAATTAATACAATAATCTCGTTTTTCTAAAATTCCTTGTATATAATTAGTTTCTGTTTTCGCTATAAATTACTTACCTGCCATACCTCGGGGCTGGACCGTGTAGCGCGTTCAGATCTGCCGGTTGGAGGGCCAAAATAATCGATTTTCGTATTTTCGTAGTACAAAATCACGTTTTTTTACCTTAAATTCAAAATTTTGTACCGGACCTATCGTCCATTTCACCGTCGTTAGTTAGGCCGCGCGCGGACGCGTGTTTTGACACCTCACACGCGTGTCTAGCTGCAAAAAAGTGAAACTTTTACTATTATACCTACCACGAAATCTTCATACCCGATGCATGAAAACACACAAGTTATTAGAATTTGAAATTTTGATCTCGGATTTCGACGCGGTTTTCGACGCTATCAACTTTAATTAGGCTCTGTCCTACCTTTTTATCGATCACAATCCATCTGTCTTCATAAAAAGTGCTAAAATGCAATTTTCGTAATTTTCAGTTTTAATTAATACAATAATCTCGTTTTTCTAAAATTCCTTGTATATAATTAGTTTCTGTTTTCGCTATAAATTACTTACCTGCCATACCTCGGGGCTGGACCGTGTAGCGCGTTCAGATCTGCCGGTTGGAGGGCCAAAATAATCGATTTTCGTATTTTCGTAGTACAAAATCACGTTTTTTTACCTTAAATTCAAAATTTTGTACCGGACCTATCGTCCATTTCACCGTCGTTAGTTAGGCCGCGCGCGGACGCGTGTTTTGACACCTCACACGCGTGTCTAGCTGCAAAAAAGTGAAACTTTTACTATTATACCTACCACGAAATCTTCATACCCGATGCATGAAAACACACAAGTTATTAGAATTTGAAATTTTGATCTCGGATTTCGACGCGGTTTTCGACGCTATCAACTTTAATTAGGCTCTGTCCTACCTTTTTATCGATCACAATCCATCTGTCTTCATAAAAAGTGCTAAAATGCAATTTTCGTAATTTTCAGTTTTAATTAATACAATAATCTCGTTTTTCTAAAATTCCTTGTATATAATTAGTTTCTGTTTTCGCTATAAATTACTTACCTGCCATACCTCGGGGCTGGACCGTGTAGCGCGTTCAGATCTGCCGGTTGGAGGGCCAAAATAATCGATTTTCGTATTTTCGTAGTACAAAATCACGTTTTTTTACCTTAAATTCAAAATTTTGTACCGGACCTATCGTCCATTTCACCGTCGTTAGTTAGGCCGCGCGCGGACGCGTGTTTTGACACCTCACACGCGTGTCTAGCTGCAAAAAAGTGAAACTTTTACTATTATACCTACCACGAAATCTTCATACCCGATGCATGAAAACACACAAGTTATTAGAATTTGAAATTTTGATCTCGGATTTCGACGCGGTTTTCGACGCTATCAACTTTAATTAGGCTCTGTCCTACCTTTTTATCGATCACAATCCATCTGTCTTCATAAAAAGTGCTAAAATGCAATTTTCGTAATTTTCAGTTTTAATTAATACAATAATCTCGTTTTTCTAAAATTCCTTGTATATAATTAGTTTCTGTTTTCGCTATAAATTACTTACCTGCCATACCTCGGGGCTGGACCGTGTAGCGCGTTCAGATCTGCCGGTTGGAGGGCCAAAATAATCGATTTTCGTATTTTCGTAGTACAAAATCACGTTTTTTTACCTTAAATTCAAAATTTTGTACCGGACCTATCGTCCATTTCACCGTCGTTAGTTAGGCCGCGCGCGGACGCGTGTTTTGACACCTCACACGCGTGTCTAGCTGCAAAAAAGTGAAACTTTTACTATTATACCTACCACGAAATCTTCATACCCGATGCATGAAAACACACAAGTTATTAGAATTTGAAATTTTGATCTCGGATTTCGACGCGGTTTTCGACGCTATCAACTTTAATTAGGCTCTGTCCTACCTTTTTATCGATCACAATCCATCTGTCTTCATAAAAAGTGCTAAAATGCAATTTTCGTAATTTTCAGTTTTAATTAATACAATAATCTCGTTTTTCTAAAATTCCTTGTATATAATTAGTTTCTGTTTTCGCTATAAATTACTTACCTGCCATACCTCGGGGCTGGACCGTGTAGCGCGTTCAGATCTGCCGGTTGGAGGGCCAAAATAATCGATTTTCGTATTTTCGTAGTACAAAATCACGTTTTTTTACCTTAAATTCAAAATTTTGTACCGGACCTATCGTCCATTTCACCGTCGTTAGTTAGGCCGCGCGCGGACGCGTGTTTTGACACCTCACACGCGTGTCTAGCTGCAAAAAAGTGAAACTTTTACTATTATACCTACCACGAAATCTTCATACCCGATGCATGAAAACACACAAGTTATTAGAATTTGAAATTTTGATCTCGGATTTCGACGCGGTTTTCGACGCTATCAACTTTAATTAGGCTCTGTCCTACCTTTTTATCGATCACAATCCATCTGTCTTCATAAAAAGTGCTAAAATGCAATTTTCGTAATTTTCAGTTTTAATTAATACAATAATCTCGTTTTTCTAAAATTCCTTGTATATAATTAGTTTCTGTTTTCGCTATAAATTACTTACCTGCCATACCTCGGGGCTGGACCGTGTAGCGCGTTCAGATCTGCCGGTTGGAGGGCCAAAATAATCGATTTTCGTATTTTCGTAGTACAAAATCACGTTTTTTTACCTTAAATTCAAAATTTTGTACCGGACCTATCGTCCATTTCACCGTCGTTAGTTAGGCCGCGCGCGGACGCGTGTTTTGACACCTCACACGCGTGTCTAGCTGCAAAAAAGTGAAACTTTTACTATTATACCTACCACGAAATCTTCATACCCGATGCATGAAAACACACAAGTTATTAGAATTTGAAATTTTGATCTCGGATTTCGACGCGGTTTTCGACGCTATCAACTTTAATTAGGCTCTGTCCTACCTTTTTATCGATCACAATCCATCTGTCTTCATAAAAAGTGCTAAAATGCAATTTTCGTAATTTTCAGTTTTAATTAATACAATAATCTCGTTTTTCTAAAATTCCTTGTATATAATTAGTTTCTGTTTTCGCTATAAATTACTTACCTGCCATACCTCGGGGCTGGACCGTGTAGCGCGTTCAGATCTGCCGGTTGGAGGGCCAAAATAATCGATTTTCGTATTTTCGTAGTACAAAATCACGTTTTTTTACCTTAAATTCAAAATTTTGTACCGGACCTATCGTCCATTTCACCGTCGTTAGTTAGGCCGCGCGCGGACGCGTGTTTTGACACCTCACACGCGTGTCTAGCTGCAAAAAAGTGAAACTTTTACTATTATACCTACCACGAAATCTTCATACCCGATGCATGAAAACACACAAGTTATTAGAATTTGAAATTTTGATCTCGGATTTCGACGCGGTTTTCGACGCTATCAACTTTAATTAGGCTCTGTCCTACCTTTTTATCGATCACAATCCATCTGTCTTCATAAAAAGTGCTAAAATGCAATTTTCGTAATTTTCAGTTTTAATTAATACAATAATCTCGTTTTTCTAAAATTCCTTGTATATAATTAGTTTCTGTTTTCGCTATAAATTACTTACCTGCCATACCTCGGGGCTGGACCGTGTAGCGCGTTCAGATCTGCCGGTTGGAGGGCCAAAATAATCGATTTTCGTATTTTCGTAGTACAAAATCACGTTTTTTTACCTTAAATTCAAAATTTTGTACCGGACCTATCGTCCATTTCACCGTCGTTAGTTAGGCCGCGCGCGGACGCGTGTTTTGACACCTCACACGCGTGTCTAGCTGCAAAAAAGTGAAACTTTTACTATTATACCTACCACGAAATCTTCATACCCGATGCATGAAAACACACAAGTTATTAGAATTTGAAATTTTGATCTCGGATTTCGACGCGGTTTTCGACGCTATCAACTTTAATTAGGCTCTGTCCTACCTTTTTATCGATCACAATCCATCTGTCTTCATAAAAAGTGCTAAAATGCAATTTTCGTAATTTTCAGTTTTAATTAATACAATAATCTCGTTTTTCTAAAATTCCTTGTATATAATTAGTTTCTGTTTTCGCTATAAATTACTTACCTGCCATACCTCGGGGCTGGACCGTGTAGCGCGTTCAGATCTGCCGGTTGGAGGGCCAAAATAATCGATTTTCGTATTTTCGTAGTACAAAATCACGTTTTTTTACCTTAAATTCAAAATTTTGTACCGGACCTATCGTCCATTTCACCGTCGTTAGTTAGGCCGCGCGCGGACGCGTGTTTTGACACCTCACACGCGTGTCTAGCTGCAAAAAAGTGAAACTTTTACTATTATACCTACCACGAAATCTTCATACCCGATGCATGAAAACACACAAGTAATTAGAATTTGAAATTTTGATCTCGGATTTCGACGCGGTTTTCGACGCTATCAACTTTAATTAGGCTCTGTCCTACCTTTTTATCGATCACAATCCATCTGTCTTCATAAAAAGTGCTAAAATGCAATTTTCGTAATTTTCAGTTTTAATTAATACAATAATCTCGTTTTTATAAAATTCCTTGTATATAATTAGTTTCTGTTTTCGCTATAAATTACTTACCTGCCATACCTCGGGGCTGGACCGTGTAACGCGTTCAGATCTGCCGGTTGGAGGGCCAAAATAATCGATTTTCGTATTTTCGTAGTACAAAATCACGTTTTTTTACCTTAAATTCAAAATTTTGTACCGGACCTATCGTCCATTTCACCGTCGTTAGTTAGGCCGCGCGCGGACGCGTGTTTTGACACCTCACACGCGTGTCTAGCTGCAAAAAAGTGAAACTTTTACTATTATACCTACCACGAAATCTTCATACCCGATGCATGAAAACACACAAGTAATTAGAATTTGAAATTTTGATCTCGGATTTCGACGCGGTTTTCGACGCTATCAACTTTAATTAGGCTCTGTCCTACCTTTTTATCGATCACAATCCATCTGTCTTCATAAAAAGTGCTAAAATGCAATTTTCGTAATTTTCAGTTTTAATTAATACAATAATCTCGTTTTTATAAAATTCCTTGTATATAATTAGTTTCTGTTTTCGCTATAAATTACTTACCTGCCATACCTCGGGGCTGGACCGTGTAACGCGTTCAGATCTGCCGGTTGGAGGGCCAAAATAATCGATTTTCGTATTTTCGTAGTACAAAATCACGTTTTTTTACCTTAAATTCAAAATTTTGTACCGGACCTATCGTCCATTTCACCGTCGTTAGTTAGGCCGCGCGCGGACGCGTGTTTTGACACCTCACACGCGTGTCTAGCTGCAAAAAAGTGAAAAAATTTCCTCACACGCGTGTCTAGCTGCAAAAAAGTGAAAAAATTTCCTCACACGCGTGTCTAGCTGCAAAAAAGTGAAAAAATTTTGCCCGCCCACCCGCCCTATAGCAGCAGGGTAGAGAATCTTGGTGAATATTACCAAAAAATTTTAATCGCTTTTTTTTGCTCCCGGCTGCTTTTAAAGCTGTCCGAAGTCAAACACGATGAAAACACCCATCCCTTAGCCTTTAGAGACGTATTTAATCAAGTCGGAATCAAATTGAGCCAATAGAAAATGGCCTTACTGCATTCACCCCCCCGTTCTATCATTCCTCCACCCCCTATCAAAACGCCTCTCCTCCCCGCTGACTCGTCAGAGGTCATCAGCGTGGAATCATGCATCTCCGTCATAAGCAGACTTGCCGAATGCATCAAAACTTCCGTTAACGAGAGCAAAAGTGTCACGGCCGGCAATAAAAAGACTATTGCGTTGGCGTCGGATGAAATACGCATAGCGATATCAAAGCTCCCCAACTTTGCTCGCCCTCTTAGCGATGAACTCGGCCACGAAGGTGAACCACCATCTTACATCGGCGACCTGAAAAATGATATCATCACAAGTGTTAAGGCAGAAGTCCAAGAGATGAAAAACCTCGTCAGAACAGATGATTATAACGAGGTACTCAAAAAAGAGATAGCGACTTGTGTGCGAGAGGAGTTGACTAAGCACCTCACTACTATCTCGAATCCACCTACTACACCCGGTGCTACTGCACCTGCGATTCCAACTTACGCGTCGACTGCCAGTGCGCCAGCAGCCCGGCGTCAAATTAAAGAAACACCACAAACCAGACCTGCCCTCATCATCGCGGCCAAAAGCGACACACAAACTCGCCAGGAAGTCGTCCAGTCCTTCAGAAATAGCATCAATTTCCGCACCACCACCTATGCGCCTTCAAGAATTCAGTCTGTGTCGAACAACAAACTTAGGGTCGAATTCGAAACTGAGAAACAGCGGGACGAGATCCTCAAGAAGCTTGAAACTTCCACCCAGCTCACCGCGGAACCGGCAAGGAAGCTACAACCCATGCTCATCCTCAAGGGAATCTCCACCGACACGCCCTCGGAGGAGCTAATCGACATCATAAGTGGTCAGAACGAACAGCTATCACCCCTCATCGAGAATAAGGATGACCTGCGACTTGCCTTTAAAAGAAATAATCGAAACCCAAACCTCTACAACGCCATCCTTATCGCGCACCCCACCTTATGGCGCAAAATGGTCGAAATGGGAAGGCTTTGCATCGACTATCAACGCGTCCATTGCGAAGACTTCTCGCCATTTATCCAGTGCAAAAAGTGCCTGCAGTTCGGGCATATCAAGACCAAATGCACTGCGAAGCAATTCCCTTGCGCCTACTGCTCTGTAGAAGGCCACGACATCGAAAGCTGCCCGCTTCGAGAGAAGAAAGGCACTCCCAAATGTTTCAACTGCCAACAACACAATCATAAATTTAACACCAGCTACGACGTTGGGCACAAGGCCACTGCAAATAATTGCCCCAGAGTGAAATCACTGAAACTCAAAATTACTAGCCGCACTGATTATGGATAATACACTCATTAAAATAGTACAGTGTAACATCGATCGCTCAAAAAACAGTTTTCACGAATTCCTAACATATTTCTGTAATGGCCATTACGACATAGCCTTGTTATCCGAACCCTATATAGGATCTGGCAAGGAGGTCAAGCCTATATCGGGTATCGACATCTTCCAATTTTCGAATGGATGCAATGTTAAGGCATGCATCCTCGTCAAACCTGGATGTGGTGTGGTGTTGGGGGAGTCCGGAATGTCTTCAGCAAACTTAAGCGTGATTCAGCTGCAAACCGACCACCAGAAATGGTACCTAGCCTCAGCTTACGTAGAGCCAAGAGATGACACGTCCTGCACGCTTGAAGCAATCGACTTTTTCCTCAAAGCCACATCGCAATACAAGTGCTTAGTGGGGGGAGATTTTAATGGCTGGCACCCTGCGTGGGGCAGCGTAAAATCGAACCCTAGAGGAACCAGCGTCTTGGAACTTGCATACGCCAATGACATGTACGTCTGTAATACCGGAACCACCCCGACTTTTGAGACAGTAACACACGGGCGCGACCGATCGTCTATCATTGACGTGACGTTGGCTTCAGCCACAATGTACGACTCGGTACGGGATTGGAGGGTCAACCTGGACTGTTGCACGTCATCACAACACAATGCCATCGATTTCTGCATCGCCACTCGCAGACCCATAAACAAAGGAAATAACAACAATTCCACTTTCCTATTTAACACCAAAGGGGCGGACTGGGCAGCCTTTAAAGATGCTGTGCTGCACAGGATGACAACCTCGGACTTGCTCGATAGGGATGTGCCCAACCTCGATATCGAGCAGCTGGAGTATCTCGTCGTAGAAATTACCGGGTTGATACGCGACAGCTGCAACGAAACCATGCCTACCAAAGGTCAGAACCGTAAGTTCAAGCCTCCATGGTGGACCGAGAACCTCGAAACACAAAAGAGAG
The DNA here is from genome assembly GCA_949987655.1 of Polymixis flavicincta. NCBI lineage: Eukaryota > Metazoa > Arthropoda > Insecta > Lepidoptera > Noctuidae > Polymixis > Polymixis flavicincta. The sequence continues at coordinate 27,059 of CATLJQ010000025.1, read as the reverse complement.
ACATCATCGATCTCCACAGACGCATTCACACCGCAAAACGGCAAGGCCTACCACTCGAAACGCTTCTAGAAGAGAGTCAGAACAAGAAAGCCGTCTACTCGGAGGAACTCAAAAAGGAGTCCACCAAAAACTTTAGAAAGTTTTGCGAACTCCAGCAGAAAGAGAACGTCTGGTCGTTGACCAACCGACTTCTGAAAGAGACTGCGCCTAGAAGACCACCCATCACCCTTAAAGTAGGTGACAAATTCACCACCGATGGAGAGGAGACAGCCACGGCCCTCCTAAATCACTTCTACCCTGACGATACCCTCGATCTCATGCCTATACAAGAACAACTCCGTCTTCAGTATCATAGCCCTACGACCAACACAATAGATGACCATCCGTTCACAGAAGAAGAGGTTCTCGAGCAACTCAAACAGATAAGCCCCAATAAAGCCCCTGGACTCGACAACCTCACCTCCGATATCTGCCTCCAATTCACCGTTCACTACCCGCACTTGGTAACCGAAATCATGAACAGATGCCTCACTCTACAGTACTTTCCCCGAATATGGAAAGAGGCCTATGTCAAGATCATTCCCAAACCGGGAAAGGATGATCCAAGGGACCTCAAATCCTTCCGCCCCATAGGCCTCATTCCAGTATTCGGGAAACTCTTAGAAAAGCTCTTCATTAAAAGGGTGGCCCACCACGCTGAGGTGGAGAACCAACTTAACCCTCAACAATTCGGTTTCCGCCAACAAAAAAGCACCACCCAAGCCATCCATTCAGCTCTGAATCACGTACACCATGCCAAACAAAACAACAAACTTGCAATAGCTATCTCACTTGACATTAGGGCGGCATTTGATAACGCTTGGTGGCCTGCCCTATTCCATCGACTTAAATATATCGGAACGCCGCAAAACATCTATGGGCTGATCAAAAACTATGTAGAGGATAGAACAGCCACGTTGGACCACGCGGGAGTTCGAGTGCGTAAAACTCTGACTAAGGGTTGCATTCAAGGTTCCGCGTGCGGTCCGGTCCTATGGAACCTGATCTTGGACGAGCTCCTGGACATGCAACTTCCATCAGGCTGCCACATGCAAGCCTTCGCTGATGACGTCCTGCTCGTAGTTACGGCGGATACTTCTGAAACATTGGAAGAACTAGCCAACAGCACCCTTGCTAACATCAGCGAATGGGGCAAACGCGTGAAACTCACCTTTGGTCCAGCAAAAACACAAGTCATCGCCTTCACGCCCAAAGCGAAAACCGCGCAGCTTCGAATGGACGGCACTGACCTTGTGTTTGTGCCCGAGATAAAACTCCTTGGCGTCATCTTAGACGAACACCTGCGCTTTAATAGCCACCTGAAGTATGTTCTGGGCAAAGCGACTCGCATATTTAACAAATTGAGAATGTACACTAGGTGCACGTGGGGTGCACACCCAGAAAACGCCCGCACAATCTATCTACACGTCATTGAACCAACAATTACGTATGCTGCTGGCATATGGGGGCACATAGTGAAAAGAAAGTGCGTCAAAAAACAAATTGCCAGCCTTCAGCGAGGTTTCGCATTAAAGGCCATTCGTGCCTTCCGGACCGTCTCTACAACTGCCGCTCTTGCATTGGCAGAGCTCATGCCACTCGATCTTAGGATCGAAGAAGTCCACCATATCGAGACGATCCGGCTCACGGGCACTAGTCATCTTCTGCCAGCAGACATAATCCCCGAGCGTCCCACACCCGTGCGTGAGCTATTACACCCAGCGACAAGACTTCCAAAATCCGTCACCAGTACCCGGAAATATGACGAAGAACAAGTGACCCAATCAACACCAGCGTCGCAGCACAATATTTTCACCGACGGCAGCAAACAGGACGACGGCACCGTTGGAGCGGCCTTTATCTGCTACGACCCGGGAGGAACGGCAACCACGAAAAAATTTAAACTCCACAACGTCTGCACAGTCTTCCAGGCTGAATTGTTGGCCATCCTGGAAGCTTGCAAATGGGCACACACAAGGAAACAAACCAGCACCATCATCTTCTCAGACTCCCAGTCGGC
>CATLJQ010000025.1:17500-22500 GCA_949987655.1 Polymixis flavicincta | reverse complement strand
TTCGTAATTTTCAGTTTTAATTAATACAATAATCTCGTTTTTCTAAAATTCCTTGTATATAATTAGTTTCTGTTTTCGCTATAAATTACTTACCTGCCATACCTCGGGGCTGGACCGTGTAGCGCGTTCAGATCTGCCGGTTGGAGGGCCAAAATAATCGATTTTCGTATTTTCGTAGTACAAAATCACGTTTTTTTACCTTAAATTCAAAATTTTGTACCGGACCTATCGTCCATTTCACCGTCGTTAGTTAGGCCGCGCGCGGACGCGTGTTTTGACACCTCACACGCGTGTCTAGCTGCAAAAAAGTGAAAAAATTTTTTTGACACCTCACACGCGTGTCTAGCTGCAAAAAAGTGAAAAAATTTTGCCCGCCCACCCGCCCTATAGCAGCAGGGTAGAGAATCTTGGTGAATATTACCAAAAAATTTTTAATCGCTTTTTATTGCTCCCGGCTGCTTTTAAAGCTGTCCGAAGTCAAACACGATGAAAACACCCATCCCTTAGCCTTTAGAGACGTATTTAATCAAGTCGGAATGAAATTGAGCCAATAGAAAATGGCCTTACTGCATTCACCCCCCCGTTCTATCATTCCTCCACCCCCTATCAAAACGCCTCTCCTCCCCGCTGACTCGTCAGAGGTCATCAGCGTGGAATCATGCATCTCCGTCATAAGCAGACTTGCCGAATGCATCAAAACTTCCGTTAACGAGAGCAAAAGTGTCACGGCCGGCAATAAAAAGACTATTGCGTTGGCGTCGGATGAAATACGCATAGCGATATCAAAGCTCCCCAACTTTGCTCGCCCTCTTAGCGATGAACTCGGCCACGAAGGTGAACCACCATCTTACATCGGCGACCTGAAAAATGATATCATCACTAGTGTTAAGGCAGAAGTCCAAGAGATGAAAAACCTCGTCAGAACAGATGATGATAACGAGGTACTCAAAAAAGAGATAGCGACTTGTGTGCGAGAGGAGTTGACTAAGCACCTCACTACTATCTCGAATCCACCTACTACACCCGGTGCTACTGCACCTGCGATTCCAACTTACGCGTCGACTGCCAGTGCGCCAGCAGCCCGGCGTCAAATTAAAGAAACACCACAAACCAGACCTGCCCTCATCATCGCGGCCAAAAGCGACACACAAACTCGCCAGGAAGTCGTCCAGTCCTTCAGAAATAGCATCAATTTCCGCACCACCACCTATGCGCCTTCAAGAATTCAGTCTGTGTCGAACAACAAACTTAGGGTCGAATTCGAAACTGAGAAACAGCGGGACGAGATCCTCAAGAAGCTTGAAACTTCCACCCAGCTCACCGCGGAACCGGCAAGGAAGCTACAACCCATGCTCATCCTCAAGGGAATCTCCACCGACACGCCCTCGGAGGAGCTAATCGACATCATAAGTGGTCAGAACGAAGAGCTATCACCCCTCATCGAGAATAAGGATGACCTGCGACTTGCCTTTAAAAGAAATAATCGAAACCCAAACCTCTACAACGCCATCCTTATCGCGCACCCCACCTTATGGCGCAAAATGGTCGAAATGGGAAGGCTTTGCATCGACTATCAACGCGTCCATTGCGAAGACTTCTCGCCATTTATCCAGTGCAAAAAGTGCCTGCAGTTCGGGCATATCAAGACCAAATGCACTGCGAAGCAATTCCCTTGCGCCTACTGCTCTGTAGAAGGCCACGACATCGAAAGCTGCCCGCTTCGAGAGAAGAAAGGCACTCCCAAATGTTTCAACTGCCAACAACACAATCATAAATTTAACACCAGCTACGACGTTGGGCACAAGGCCACTGCAAATAATTGCCCCAGAGTGAAATCACTGAAACTCAAAATTACTAGCCGCACTGATTATGGATAATACACTCATTAAAATAGTACAGTGTAACATCGATCGCTCAAAAAACAGTTTTCACGAATTCCTAACATATTTCTGTAATGGCCATTACGACATAGCCTTGTTATCCGAACCCTATATAGGATCTGGCAAGGAGGTCAAGCCTATATCGGGTATCGACATCTTCCAATTTTCAAATGGATGCAATGTTAAGGCATGCATCCTCGTCAAACCTGGATGTGGTGTGGTGTTGGGGGAGTCCGGAATGTCTTCAGCAAACTTAAGCGTGATTCAGCTGCAAACCGACCACCAGAAATGGTACCTAGCCTCAGCTTACGTAGAGCCAAGAGATGACACGTCCTGCACGCTTGAAGCAATCGACTTTTTCCTCAAAGCCACATCGCAATACAAGTGCTTAGTGGGGGGAGATTTTAATGGCTGGCACCCTGCGTGGGGCAGCGTAAAATCGAACCCTAGAGGAACCAGCGTCCTGGAACTTGCATACGCCAATGACATGTACGTCTGTAATACCGGAACCACCCCGACTTTTGAGACAGTAACACATGGGCGCGACCGATCGTCTATCATTGACGTGACGTTGGCTTCAGCCACAATGTACGACTCGGTACGGGATTGGAGGGTCAACCTGGACTGTTGCACGTCATCACAACACAATGCTATCGATTTCTGCATCGCCACTCGCAGACCCATAAACAAAGGAAATAACAACAATTCCACTTTCCTATTTAACACCAAAGGGGCGGACTGGGCAGCCTTTAAAGATGCTGTGCTGCACAGGATGACAACCTCGGACTTGCTCGATAGGGATGTGCCCAACCTCGATATCGAGCAGCTGGAGTATCTCGTCGTAGAAATTACCGGGTTGATACGCGACAGCTGCAACGAAACCATGCCTACCAAAGGTCAGAACCGTAAGTTCAAGCCTCCATGGTGGACCGAGAACCTCGAAACACAAAAGAGAGACATCATCGATCTCCACAGACGCATTCACACCGCAAAACGGCAAGGCCTACCACTCGAAACGCTTCTAGAAGAGAGTCAGAACAAGAAAGCCGTCTACTCGGAGGAACTCAAAAAGGAGTCCACCAAAAACTTTAGAAAGTTTTGCGAACTCCAGCAGAAAGAGAACGTCTGGTCGTTGACCAACCGACTTCTGAAAGAGACTGCGCCTAGAAGACCACCCATCACCCTTAAAGTAGGTGACAAATTCACCACCGATGGAGAGGAGACAGCCACGGCCCTCCTAAATCACTTCTACCCTGACGATACCCTCGATCTCATGCCTATACAAGAACAACTCCGTCTTCAGTATCATAGCCCTACGACCAACACAATAGATGACCATCCGTTCACAGAAGAAGAGGTTCTCGAGCAACTCAAACAGATAAGCCCCAATAAAGCCCCTGGACTCGACAACCTCACCTCCGATATCTGCCTCCAATTCACCGTTCACTACCCGCACTTGGTAACCGAAATCATGAACAGATGCCTCACTCTACAGTACTTTCCCCGAATATGGAAAGAGGCCTATGTCAAGATCATTCCCAAACCGGGAAAGGATGATCCAACGGACCTCAAATCCTTCCGCCCCATAGGCCTCATTCCAGTATTCGGGAAACTCTTAGAAAAGCTCTTCATTAAAAGGGTGGCCCACCACGCTGAGGTGGAGAACCAACTTAACCCTCAACAATTCGGTTTCCGCCAACAAAAAAGCACCACCCAAGCCATCCATTCAGCTCTGAATCACGTACACCATGCCAAACAAAACAACAAACTTGCAATAGCTATCTCACTTGACATTAGGGCGGCATTTGATAACGCTTGGTGGCCTGCCCTATTCCATCGACTTAAATATATCGGAACGCCGCAAAACATCTATGGGCTGATCAAAAACTATGTAGAGGATAGAACAGCCACGTTGGACCACGCGGGAGTTCGAGTGCGTAAAACTCTGACTAAGGGTTGCATTCAAGGTTCCGCGTGCGGTCCGGTCCTATGGAACCTGATCTTGGACGAGCTCCTGGACATGCAACTTCCATCAGGCTGCCACATGCAAGCCTTCGCTGATGACGTCCTGCTCGTAGTTACGGCGGATACTTCTGAAACATTGGAAGAACTAGCCAACAGCACCCTTGCTAACATCAGCGAATGGGGCAAACGCGTGAAACTCACCTTTGGTCCAGCAAAAACACAAGTCATCGCCTTCACGCCCAAAGCGAAAACCGCGCAGCTTCGAATGGACGGCACTGACCTTGTGTTTGTGCCCGAGATAAAACTCCTTGGCGTCATCTTAGACGAACACCTGCGCTTTAATAGCCACCTGAAGTATGTTCTGGGCAAAGCGACTCGCATATTTAACAAATTGAGAATGTACACTAGGTGCACGTGGGGTGCACACCCAGAAAACGCCCGCACAATCTATCTACACGTCATTGAACCAACAATTACGTATGCTGCTGGCATATGGGGGCACATAGTGAAAAGAAAGTGCGTCAAAAAACAAATTGCCAGCCTTCAGCGAGGTTTCGCATTAAAGGCCATTCGTGCCTTCCGGACCGTCTCTACAACTGCCGCTCTTGCATTGGCAGAGCTCATGCCACTCGATCTTAGGATCGAAGAAGTCCACCATATCGAGACGATCCGGCTCACGGGCACTAGTCATCTTCTGCCAGCAGACATAATCCCCGAGCGTCCCACACCCGTGCGTGAGCTATTACACCCAGCGACAAGACTTCCAAAATCCGTCACCAGTACCCGGAAATATGACGAAGAACAAGTGACCCAATCAACACCAGCGTCGCAGCACAATATTTTCACCGACGGCAGCAAACAGGACGACGGCACCGTTGGAGCGGCCTTTATCTGCTACGACCCGGGAGGAACGGCAACCACGAAAAAATTTAAACTCCACAACGTCTGCACAGTCTTCCAGGCTGAATTGTTGGCCATCCTGGAAGCTTGCAAATGGGCACACACAAGGAAACAAACCAGCACCATCATCTTCTCAGACTCCCAGTCGGCCATACAGGCAATCGCAGACCGGAGCAACACACACCCACTGGTCGCAAAAATCCACAAAATTATCCATAATCACACACAGAACACCACGGATACAACACCAACAAT
>CATLJQ010000025.1:0-15000 GCA_949987655.1 Polymixis flavicincta | reverse complement strand
CGTTTTTCATCTAAAACTCAAAATTTTTGTTCAGCGTAATTTTCAGTGACGTCATAGTTGGCTAGCTCGCGCGGAGACGCGTCTTCCGACACCTCGCCCGTCCGTCTAGCTTATATAGCCACTTAGATACCTAGAAATTTTCTTTGTTCTATACAATTCGTAGCCATCAAATTCTACCTAAGCAAACCAAGTTTGCATAGGAACGATATAACTTTGCTTCCCGGTGAGGTAATTTGACGCTGTTTTCAGCTACTATATTCATAATTGGGCTACCTGAGACCATCCCAGCAAAAATAATTGACGAAACGCGAAAAAATTTTTCTTTTCGCCTATAGACATAGAAAATTCATTCAATTTTTGTATTAGAAACACATTTTTATTTTTAAATCAAAATTCTTCCATTAAAGTCCGTTTAAATTAGTTTCAATAGATACTTACCTGCCTTACCTGCATTCCGGTGCGCGTTGCGCGAGTCCGAGTCTTGTGGGGTAGTCAGAATTCCTGGTTTTGGTATAATTTTCGGAGAAAATTCACGTTTTTCATCTAAAACTCAAAATTTTTGTTCAGCGTAATTTTCAGTGACGTCATAGTTGGCTAGCTCGCGCGGAGACGCGTCTTCCGACACCTCGCCCGTCCGTCTAGCTTATATAGCCACTTAGATACCTAGAAATTTTCTTTGTTCTATACAATTCGTAGCCATCAAATTCTACCTAAGCAAACCAAGTTTGCATAGGAACGATATAACTTTGCTTCCCGGTGAGGTAATTTGACGCTGTTTTCAGCTACTATATTCATAATTGGGCTACCTGAGACCATCCCAGCAAAAATAATTGACGAAACGCGAAAAAATTTTTCTTTTCGCCTATAGACATAGAAAATTCATTCAATTTTTGTATTAGAAACACATTTTTATTTTTAAATCAAAATTCTTCCATTAAAGTCCGTTTAAATTAGTTTCAATAGATACTTACCTGCCTTACCTGCATTCCGGTGCGCGTTGCGCGAGTCCGAGTCTTGTGGGGTAGTCAGAATTCCTGGTTTTGGTATAATTTTCGGAGAAAATTCACGTTTTTCATCTAAAACTCAAAATTTTTGTTCAGCGTAATTTTCAGTGACGTCATAGTTGGCTAGCTCGCGCGGAGACGCGTCTTCCGACACCTCGCCCGTCCGTCTAGCTTATATAGCCACTTAGATACCTAGAAATTTTCTTTGTTCTATACAATTCGTAGCCATCAAATTCTACCTAAGCAAACCAAGTTTGCATAGGAACGATATAACTTTGCTTCCCGGTGAGGTAATTTGACGCTGTTTTCAGCTACTATATTCATAATTGGGCTACCTGAGACCATCCCAGCAAAAATAATTGACGAAACGCGAAAAAATTTTTCTTTTCGCCTATAGACATAGAAAATTCATTCAATTTTTGTATTAGAAACACATTTTTATTTTTAAATCAAAATTCTTCCATTAAAGTCCGTTTAAATTAGTTTCAATAGATACTTACCTGCCTTACCTGCATTCCGGTGCGCGTTGCGCGAGTCCGAGTCTTGTGGGGTAGTCAGAATTCCTGGTTTTGGTATAATTTTCGGAGAAAATTCACGTTTTTCATCTAAAACTCAAAATTTTTGTTCAGCGTAATTTTCAGTGACGTCATAGTTGGCTAGCTCGCGCGGAGACGCGTCTTCCGACACCTCGCCCGTCCGTCTAGCTTATATAGCCACTTAGATACCTAGAAATTTTCTTTGTTCTATACAATTCGTAGCCATCAAATTCTACCTAAGCAAACCAAGTTTGCATAGGAACGATATAACTTTGCTTCCCGGTGAGGTAATTTGACGCTGTTTTCAGCTACTATATTCATAATTGGGCTACCTGAGACCATCCCAGCAAAAATAATTGACGAAACGCGAAAAAATTTTTCTTTTCGCCTATAGACATAGAAAATTCATTCAATTTTTGTATTAGAAACACATTTTTATTTTTAAATCAAAATTCTTCCATTAAAGTCCGTTTAAATTAGTTTCAATAGATACTTACCTGCCTTACCTGCATTCCGGTGCGCGTTGCGCGAGTCCGAGTCTTGTGGGGTAGTCAGAATTCCTGGTTTTGGTATAATTTTCGGAGAAAATTCACGTTTTTCATCTAAAACTCAAAATTTTTGTTCAGCGTAATTTTCAGTGACGTCATAGTTGGCTAGCTCGCGCGGAGACGCGTCTTCCGACACCTCGCCCGTCCGTCTAGCTTATATAGCCACTTAGATACCTAGAAATTTTCTTTGTTCTATACAATTCGTAGCCATCAAATTCTACCTAAGCAAACCAAGTTTGCATAGGAACGATATAACTTTGCTTCCCGGTGAGGTAATTTGACGCTGTTTTCAGCTACTATATTCATAATTGGGCTACCTGAGACCATCCCAGCAAAAATAATTGACGAAACGCGAAAAAATTTTTCTTTTCGCCTATAGACATAGAAAATTCATTCAATTTTTGTATTAGAAACACATTTTTATTTTTAAATCAAAATTCTTCCATTAAAGTCCGTTTAAATTAGTTTCAATAGATACTTACCTGCCTTACCTGCATTCCGGTGCGCGTTGCGCGAGTCCGAGTCTTGTGGGGTAGTCAGAATTCCTGGTTTTGGTATAATTTTCGGAGAAAATTCACGTTTTTCATCTAAAACTCAAAATTTTTGTTCAGCGTAATTTTCAGTGACGTCATAGTTGGCTAGCTCGCGCGGAGACGCGTCTTCCGACACCTCGCCCGTCCGTCTAGCTTATATAGCCACTTAGATACCTAGAAATTTTCTTTGTTCTATACAATTCGTAGCCATCAAATTCTACCTAAGCAAACCAAGTTTGCATAGGAACGATATAACTTTGCTTCCCGGTGAGGTAATTTGACGCTGTTTTCAGCTACTATATTCATAATTGGGCTACCTGAGACCATCCCAGCAAAAATAATTGACGAAACGCGAAAAAATTTTTCTTTTCGCCTATAGACATAGAAAATTCATTCAATTTTTGTATTAGAAACACATTTTTATTTTTAAATCAAAATTCTTCCATTAAAGTCCGTTTAAATTAGTTTCAATAGATACTTACCTGCCTTACCTGCATTCCGGTGCGCGTTGCGCGAGTCCGAGTCTTGTGGGGTAGTCAGAATTCCTGGTTTTGGTATAATTTTCGGAGAAAATTCACGTTTTTCATCTAAAACTCAAAATTTTTGTTCAGCGTAATTTTCAGTGACGTCATAGTTGGCTAGCTCGCGCGGAGACGCGTCTTCCGACACCTCGCCCGTCCGTCTAGCTTATATAGCCACTTAGATACCTAGAAATTTTCTTTGTTCTATACAATTCGTAGCCATCAAATTCTACCTAAGCAAACCAAGTTTGCATAGGAACGATATAACTTTGCTTCCCGGTGAGGTAATTTGACGCTGTTTTCAGCTACTATATTCATAATTGGGCTACCTGAGACCATCCCAGCAAAAATAATTGACGAAACGCGAAAAAATTTTTCTTTTCGCCTATAGACATAGAAAATTCATTCAATTTTTGTATTAGAAACACATTTTTATTTTTAAATCAAAATTCTTCCATTAAAGTCCGTTTAAATTAGTTTCAATAGATACTTACCTGCCTTACCTGCATTCCGGTGCGCGTTGCGCGAGTCCGAGTCTTGTGGGGTAGTCAGAATTCCTGGTTTTGGTATAATTTTCGGAGAAAATTCACGTTTTTCATCTAAAACTCAAAATTTTTGTTCAGCGTAATTTTCAGTGACGTCATAGTTGGCTAGCTCGCGCGGAGACGCGTCTTCCGACACCTCGCCCGTCCGTCTAGCTTATATAGCCACTTAGATACCTAGAAATTTTCTTTGTTCTATACAATTCGTAGCCATCAAATTCTACCTAAGCAAACCAAGTTTGCATAGGAACGATATAACTTTGCTTCCCGGTGAGGTAATTTGACGCTGTTTTCAGCTACTATATTCATAATTGGGCTACCTGAGACCATCCCAGCAAAAATAATTGACGAAACGCGAAAAAATTTTTCTTTTCGCCTATAGACATAGAAAATTCATTCAATTTTTGTATTAGAAACACATTTTTATTTTTAAATCAAAATTCTTCCATTAAAGTCCGTTTAAATTAGTTTCAATAGATACTTACCTGCCTTACCTGCATTCCGGTGCGCGTTGCGCGAGTCCGAGTCTTGTGGGGTAGTCAGAATTCCTGGTTTTGGTATAATTTTCGGAGAAAATTCACGTTTTTCATCTAAAACTCAAAATTTTTGTTCAGCGTAATTTTCAGTGACGTCATAGTTGGCTAGCTCGCGCGGAGACGCGTCTTCCGACACCTCGCCCGTCCGTCTAGCTTATATAGCCACTTAGATACCTAGAAATTTTCTTTGTTCTATACAATTCGTAGCCATCAAATTCTACCTAAGCAAACCAAGTTTGCATAGGAACGATATAACTTTGCTTCCCGGTGAGGTAATTTGACGCTGTTTTCAGCTACTATATTCATAATTGGGCTACCTGAGACCATCCCAGCAAAAATAATTGACGAAACGCGAAAAAATTTTTCTTTTCGCCTATAGACATAGAAAATTCATTCAATTTTTGTATTAGAAACACATTTTTATTTTTAAATCAAAATTCTTCCATTAAAGTCCGTTTAAATTAGTTTCAATAGATACTTACCTGCCTTACCTGCATTCCGGTGCGCGTTGCGCGAGTCCGAGTCTTGTGGGGTAGTCAGAATTCCTGGTTTTGGTATAATTTTCGGAGAAAATTCACGTTTTTCATCTAAAACTCAAAATTTTTGTTCAGCGTAATTTTCAGTGACGTCATAGTTGGCTAGCTCGCGCGGAGACGCGTCTTCCGACACCTCGCCCGTCCGTCTAGCTTATATAGCCACTTAGATACCTAGAAATTTTCTTTGTTCTATACAATTCGTAGCCATCAAATTCTACCTAAGCAAACCAAGTTTGCATAGGAACGATATAACTTTGCTTCCCGGTGAGGTAATTTGACGCTGTTTTCAGCTACTATATTCATAATTGGGCTACCTGAGACCATCCCAGCAAAAATAATTGACGAAACGCGAAAAAATTTTTCTTTTCGCCTATAGACATAGAAAATTCATTCAATTTTTGTATTAGAAACACATTTTTATTTTTAAATCAAAATTCTTCCATTAAAGTCCGTTTAAATTAGTTTCAATAGATACTTACCTGCCTTACCTGCATTCCGGTGCGCGTTGCGCGAGTCCGAGTCTTGTGGGGTAGTCAGAATTCCTGGTTTTGGTATAATTTTCGGAGAAAATTCACGTTTTTCATCTAAAACTCAAAATTTTTGTTCAGCGTAATTTTCAGTGACGTCATAGTTGGCTAGCTCGCGCGGAGACGCGTCTTCCGACACCTCGCCCGTCCGTCTAGCTTATATAGCCACTTAGATACCTAGAAATTTTCTTTGTTCTATACAATTCGTAGCCATCAAATTCTACCTAAGCAAACCAAGTTTGCATAGGAACGATATAACTTTGCTTCCCGGTGAGGTAATTTGACGCTGTTTTCAGCTACTATATTCATAATTGGGCTACCTGAGACCATCCCAGCAAAAATAATTGACGAAACGCGAAAAAATTTTTCTTTTCGCCTATAGACATAGAAAATTCATTCAATTTTTGTATTAGAAACACATTTTTATTTTTAAATCAAAATTCTTCCATTAAAGTCCGTTTAAATTAGTTTCAATAGATACTTACCTGCCTTACCTGCATTCCGGTGCGCGTTGCGCGAGTCCGAGTCTTGTGGGGTAGTCAGAATTCCTGGTTTTGGTATAATTTTCGGAGAAAATTCACGTTTTTCATCTAAAACTCAAAATTTTTGTTCAGCGTAATTTTCAGTGACGTCATAGTTGGCTAGCTCGCGCGGAGACGCGTCTTCCGACACCTCGCCCGTCCGTCTAGCTTATATAGCCACTTAGATACCTAGAAATTTTCTTTGTTCTATACAATTCGTAGCCATCAAATTCTACCTAAGCAAACCAAGTTTGCATAGGAACGATATAACTTTGCTTCCCGGTGAGGTAATTTGACGCTGTTTTCAGCTACTATATTCATAATTGGGCTACCTGAGACCATCCCAGCAAAAATAATTGACGAAACGCGAAAAAATTTTTCTTTTCGCCTATAGACATAGAAAATTCATTCAATTTTTGTATTAGAAACACATTTTTATTTTTAAATCAAAATTCTTCCATTAAAGTCCGTTTAAATTAGTTTCAATAGATACTTACCTGCCTTACCTGCATTCCGGTGCGCGTTGCGCGAGTCCGAGTCTTGTGGGGTAGTCAGAATTCCTGGTTTTGGTATAATTTTCGGAGAAAATTCACGTTTTTCATCTAAAACTCAAAATTTTTGTTCAGCGTAATTTTCAGTGACGTCATAGTTGGCTAGCTCGCGCGGAGACGCGTCTTCCGACACCTCGCCCGTCCGTCTAGCTTATATAGCCACTTAGATACCTAGAAATTTTCTTTGTTCTATACAATTCGTAGCCATCAAATTCTACCTAAGCAAACCAAGTTTGCATAGGAACGATATAACTTTGCTTCCCGGTGAGGTAATTTGACGCTGTTTTCAGCTACTATATTCATAATTGGGCTACCTGAGACCATCCCAGCAAAAATAATTGACGAAACGCGAAAAAATTTTTCTTTTCGCCTATAGACATAGAAAATTCATTCAATTTTTGTATTAGAAACACATTTTTATTTTTAAATCAAAATTCTTCCATTAAAGTCCGTTTAAATTAGTTTCAATAGATACTTACCTGCCTTACCTGCATTCCGGTGCGCGTTGCGCGAGTCCGAGTCTTGTGGGGTAGTCAGAATTCCTGGTTTTGGTATAATTTTCGGAGAAAATTCACGTTTTTCATCTAAAACTCAAAATTTTTGTTCAGCGTAATTTTCAGTGACGTCATAGTTGGCTAGCTCGCGCGGAGACGCGTCTTCCGACACCTCGCCCGTCCGTCTAGCTTATATAGCCACTTAGATACCTAGAAATTTTCTTTGTTCTATACAATTCGTAGCCATCAAATTCTACCTAAGCAAACCAAGTTTGCATAGGAACGATATAACTTTGCTTCCCGGTGAGGTAATTTGACGCTGTTTTCAGCTACTATATTCATAATTGGGCTACCTGAGACCATCCCAGCAAAAATAATTGACGAAACGCGAAAAAATTTTTCTTTTCGCCTATAGACATAGAAAATTCATTCAATTTTTGTATTAGAAACACATTTTTATTTTTAAATCAAAATTCTTCCATTAAAGTCCGTTTAAATTAGTTTCAATAGATACTTACCTGCCTTACCTGCATTCCGGTGCGCGTTGCGCGAGTCCGAGTCTTGTGGGGTAGTCAGAATTCCTGGTTTTGGTATAATTTTCGGAGAAAATTCACGTTTTTCATCTAAAACTCAAAATTTTTGTTCAGCGTAATTTTCAGTGACGTCATAGTTGGCTAGCTCGCGCGGAGACGCGTCTTCCGACACCTCGCCCGTCCGTCTAGCTTATATAGCCACTTAGATACCTAGAAATTTTCTTTGTTCTATACAATTCGTAGCCATCAAATTCTACCTAAGCAAACCAAGTTTGCATAGGAACGATATAACTTTGCTTCCCGGTGAGGTAATTTGACGCTGTTTTCAGCTACTATATTCATAATTGGGCTACCTGAGACCATCCCAGCAAAAATAATTGACGAAACGCGAAAAAATTTTTCTTTTCGCCTATAGACATAGAAAATTCATTCAATTTTTGTATTAGAAACACATTTTTATTTTTAAATCAAAATTCTTCCATTAAAGTCCGTTTAAATTAGTTTCAATAGATACTTACCTGCCTTACCTGCATTCCGGTGCGCGTTGCGCGAGTCCGAGTCTTGTGGGGTAGTCAGAATTCCTGGTTTTGGTATAATTTTCGGAGAAAATTCACGTTTTTCATCTAAAACTCAAAATTTTTGTTCAGCGTAATTTTCAGTGACGTCATAGTTGGCTAGCTCGCGCGGAGACGCGTCTTCCGACACCTCGCCCGTCCGTCTAGCTTATATAGCCACTTAGATACCTAGAAATTTTCTTTGTTCTATACAATTCGTAGCCATCAAATTCTACCTAAGCAAACCAAGTTTGCATAGGAACGATATAACTTTGCTTCCCGGTGAGGTAATTTGACGCTGTTTTCAGCTACTATATTCATAATTGGGCTACCTGAGACCATCCCAGCAAAAATAATTGACGAAACGCGAAAAAATTTTTCTTTTCGCCTATAGACATAGAAAATTCATTCAATTTTTGTATTAGAAACACATTTTTATTTTTAAATCAAAATTCTTCCATTAAAGTCCGTTTAAATTAGTTTCAATAGATACTTACCTGCCTTACCTGCATTCCGGTGCGCGTTGCGCGAGTCCGAGTCTTGTGGGGTAGTCAGAATTCCTGGTTTTGGTATAATTTTCGGAGAAAATTCACGTTTTTCATCTAAAACTCAAAATTTTTGTTCAGCGTAATTTTCAGTGACGTCATAGTTGGCTAGCTCGCGCGGAGACGCGTCTTCCGACACCTCGCCCGTCCGTCTAGCTTATATAGCCACTTAGATACCTAGAAATTTTCTTTGTTCTATACAATTCGTAGCCATCAAATTCTACCTAAGCAAACCAAGTTTGCATAGGAACGATATAACTTTGCTTCCCGGTGAGGTAATTTGACGCTGTTTTCAGCTACTATATTCATAATTGGGCTACCTGAGACCATCCCAGCAAAAATAATTGACGAAACGCGAAAAAATTTTTCTTTTCGCCTATAGACATAGAAAATTCATTCAATTTTTGTATTAGAAACACATTTTTATTTTTAAATCAAAATTCTTCCATTAAAGTCCGTTTAAATTAGTTTCAAT
Organism: Polymixis flavicincta; assembly: GCA_949987655.1. Classification (NCBI taxonomy): domain Eukaryota; kingdom Metazoa; phylum Arthropoda; class Insecta; order Lepidoptera; family Noctuidae; genus Polymixis; species Polymixis flavicincta. The sequence goes on along the minus strand of CATLJQ010000025.1, from coordinate 6,044 downwards.
AGATACTTACCTGCCTTACCTGCATTCCGGTGCGCGTTGCGCGAGTCCGAGTCTTGTGGGGTAGTCAGAATTCCTGGTTTTGGTATAATTTTCGGAGAAAATTCACGTTTTTCATCTAAAACTCAAAATTTTTGTTCAGCGTAATTTTCAGTGACGTCATAGTTGGCTAGCTCGCGCGGAGACGCGTCTTCCGACACCTCGCCCGTCCGTCTAGCTTATATAGCCACTTAGATACCTAGAAATTTTCTTTGTTCTATACAATTCGTAGCCATCAAATTCTACCTAAGCAAACCAAGTTTGCATAGGAACGATATAACTTTGCTTCCCGGTGAGGTAATTTGACGCTGTTTTCAGCTACTATATTCATAATTGGGCTACCTGAGACCATCCCAGCAAAAATAATTGACGAAACGCGAAAAAATTTTTCTTTTCGCCTATAGACATAGAAAATTCATTCAATTTTTGTATTAGAAACACATTTTTATTTTTAAATCAAAATTCTTCCATTAAAGTCCGTTTAAATTAGTTTCAATAGATACTTACCTGCCTTACCTGCATTCCGGTGCGCGTTGCGCGAGTCCGAGTCTTGTGGGGTAGTCAGAATTCCTGGTTTTGGTATAATTTTCGGAGAAAATTCACGTTTTTCATCTAAAACTCAAAATTTTTGTTCAGCGTAATTTTCAGTGACGTCATAGTTGGCTAGCTCGCGCGGAGACGCGTCTTCCGACACCTCGCCCGTCCGTCTAGCTTATATAGCCACTTAGATACCTAGAAATTTTCTTTGTTCTATACAATTCGTAGCCATCAAATTCTACCTAAGCAAACCAAGTTTGCATAGGAACGATATAACTTTGCTTCCCGGTGAGGTAATTTGACGCTGTTTTCAGCTACTATATTCATAATTGGGCTACCTGAGACCATCCCAGCAAAAATAATTGACGAAACGCGAAAAAATTTTTCTTTTCGCCTATAGACATAGAAAATTCATTCAATTTTTGTATTAGAAACACATTTTTATTTTTAAATCAAAATTCTTCCATTAAAGTCCGTTTAAATTAGTTTCAATAGATACTTACCTGCCTTACCTGCATTCCGGTGCGCGTTGCGCGAGTCCGAGTCTTGTGGGGTAGTCAGAATTCCTGGTTTTGGTATAATTTTCGGAGAAAATTCACGTTTTTCATCTAAAACTCAAAATTTTTGTTCAGCGTAATTTTCAGTGACGTCATAGTTGGCTAGCTCGCGCGGAGACGCGTCTTCCGACACCTCGCCCGTCCGTCTAGCTTATATAGCCACTTAGATACCTAGAAATTTTCTTTGTTCTATACAATTCGTAGCCATCAAATTCTACCTAAGCAAACCAAGTTTGCATAGGAACGATATAACTTTGCTTCCCGGTGAGGTAATTTGACGCTGTTTTCAGCTACTATATTCATAATTGGGCTACCTGAGACCATCCCAGCAAAAATAATTGACGAAACGCGAAAAAATTTTTCTTTTCGCCTATAGACATAGAAAATTCATTCAATTTTTGTATTAGAAACACATTTTTATTTTTAAATCAAAATTCTTCCATTAAAGTCCGTTTAAATTAGTTTCAATAGATACTTACCTGCCTTACCTGCATTCCGGTGCGCGTTGCGCGAGTCCGAGTCTTGTGGGGTAGTCAGAATTCCTGGTTTTGGTATAATTTTCGGAGAAAATTCACGTTTTTCATCTAAAACTCAAAATTTTTGTTCAGCGTAATTTTCAGTGACGTCATAGTTGGCTAGCTCGCGCGGAGACGCGTCTTCCGACACCTCGCCCGTCCGTCTAGCTTATATAGCCACTTAGATACCTAGAAATTTTCTTTGTTCTATACAATTCGTAGCCATCAAATTCTACCTAAGCAAACCAAGTTTGCATAGGAACGATATAACTTTGCTTCCCGGTGAGGTAATTTGACGCTGTTTTCAGCTACTATATTCATAATTGGGCTACCTGAGACCATCCCAGCAAAAATAATTGACGAAACGCGAAAAAATTTTTCTTTTCGCCTATAGACATAGAAAATTCATTCAATTTTTGTATTAGAAACACATTTTTATTTTTAAATCAAAATTCTTCCATTAAAGTCCGTTTAAATTAGTTTCAATAGATACTTACCTGCCTTACCTGCATTCCGGTGCGCGTTGCGCGAGTCCGAGTCTTGTGGGGTAGTCAGAATTCCTGGTTTTGGTATAATTTTCGGAGAAAATTCACGTTTTTCATCTAAAACTCAAAATTTTTGTTCAGCGTAATTTTCAGTGACGTCATAGTTGGCTAGCTCGCGCGGAGACGCGTCTTCCGACACCTCGCCCGTCCGTCTAGCTTATATAGCCACTTAGATACCTAGAAATTTTCTTTGTTCTATACAATTCGTAGCCATCAAATTCTACCTAAGCAAACCAAGTTTGCATAGGAACGATATAACTTTGCTTCCCGGTGAGGTAATTTGACGCTGTTTTCAGCTACTATATTCATAATTGGGCTACCTGAGACCATCCCAGCAAAAATAATTGACGAAACGCGAAAAAATTTTTCTTTTCGCCTATAGACATAGAAAATTCATTCAATTTTTGTATTAGAAACACATTTTTATTTTTAAATCAAAATTCTTCCATTAAAGTCCGTTTAAATTAGTTTCAATAGATACTTACCTGCCTTACCTGCATTCCGGTGCGCGTTGCGCGAGTCCGAGTCTTGTGGGGTAGTCAGAATTCCTGGTTTTGGTATAATTTTCGGAGAAAATTCACGTTTTTCATCTAAAACTCAAAATTTTTGTTCAGCGTAATTTTCAGTGACGTCATAGTTGGCTAGCTCGCGCGGAGACGCGTCTTCCGACACCTCGCCCGTCCGTCTAGCTTATATAGCCACTTAGATACCTAGAAATTTTCTTTGTTCTATACAATTCGTAGCCATCAAATTCTACCTAAGCAAACCAAGTTTGCATAGGAACGATATAACTTTGCTTCCCGGTGAGGTAATTTGACGCTGTTTTCAGCTACTATATTCATAATTGGGCTACCTGAGACCATCCCAGCAAAAATAATTGACGAAACGCGAAAAAATTTTTCTTTTCGCCTATAGACATAGAAAATTCATTCAATTTTTGTATTAGAAACACATTTTTATTTTTAAATCAAAATTCTTCCATTAAAGTCCGTTTAAATTAGTTTCAATAGATACTTACCTGCCTTACCTGCATTCCGGTGCGCGTTGCGCGAGTCCGAGTCTTGTGGGGTAGTCAGAATTCCTGGTTTTGGTATAATTTTCGGAGAAAATTCACGTTTTTCATCTAAAACTCAAAATTTTTGTTCAGCGTAATTTTCAGTGACGTCATAGTTGGCTAGCTCGCGCGGAGACGCGTCTTCCGACACCTCGCCCGTCCGTCTAGCTTATATAGCCACTTAGATACCTAGAAATTTTCTTTGTTCTATACAATTCGTAGCCATCAAATTCTACCTAAGCAAACCAAGTTTGCATAGGAACGATATAACTTTGCTTCCCGGTGAGGTAATTTGACGCTGTTTTCAGCTACTATATTCATAATTGGGCTACCTGAGACCATCCCAGCAAAAATAATTGACGAAACGCGAAAAAATTTTTCTTTTCGCCTATAGACATAGAAAATTCATTCAATTTTTGTATTAGAAACACATTTTTATTTTTAAATCAAAATTCTTCCATTAAAGTCCGTTTAAATTAGTTTCAATAGATACTTACCTGCCTTACCTGCATTCCGGTGCGCGTTGCGCGAGTCCGAGTCTTGTGGGGTAGTCAGAATTCCTGGTTTTGGTATAATTTTCGGAGAAAATTCACGTTTTTCATCTAAAACTCAAAATTTTTGTTCAGCGTAATTTTCAGTGACGTCATAGTTGGCTAGCTCGCGCGGAGACGCGTCTTCCGACACCTCGCCCGTCCGTCTAGCTTATATAGCCACTTAGATACCTAGAAATTTTCTTTGTTCTATACAATTCGTAGCCATCAAATTCTACCTAAGCAAACCAAGTTTGCATAGGAACGATATAACTTTGCTTCCCGGTGAGGTAATTTGACGCTGTTTTCAGCTACTATATTCATAATTGGGCTACCTGAGACCATCCCAGCAAAAATAATTGACGAAACGCGAAAAAATTTTTCTTTTCGCCTATAGACATAGAAAATTCATTCAATTTTTGTATTAGAAACACATTTTTATTTTTAAATCAAAATTCTTCCATTAAAGTCCGTTTAAATTAGTTTCAATAGATACTTACCTGCCTTACCTGCATTCCGGTGCGCGTTGCGCGAGTCCGAGTCTTGTGGGGTAGTCAGAATTCCTGGTTTTGGTATAATTTTCGGAGAAAATTCACGTTTTTCATCTAAAACTCAAAATTTTTGTTCAGCGTAATTTTCAGTGACGTCATAGTTGGCTAGCTCGCGCGGAGACGCGTCTTCCGACACCTCGCCCGTCCGTCTAGCTTATATAGCCACTTAGATACCTAGAAATTTTCTTTGTTCTATACAATTCGTAGCCATCAAATTCTACCTAAGCAAACCAAGTTTGCATAGGAACGATATAACTTTGCTTCCCGGTGAGGTAATTTGACGCTGTTTTCAGCTACTATATTCATAATTGGGCTACCTGAGACCATCCCAGCAAAAATAATTGACGAAACGCGAAAAAATTTTTCTTTTCGCCTATAGACATAGAAAATTCATTCAATTTTTGTATTAGAAACACATTTTTATTTTTAAATCAAAATTCTTCCATTAAAGTCCGTTTAAATTAGTTTCAATAGATACTTACCTGCCTTACCTGCATTCCGGTGCGCGTTGCGCGAGTCCGAGTCTTGTGGGGTAGTCAGAATTCCTGGTTTTGGTATAATTTTCGGAGAAAATTCACGTTTTTCATCTAAAACTCAAAATTTTTGTTCAGCGTAATTTTCAGTGACGTCATAGTTGGCTAGCTCGCGCGGAGACGCGTCTTCCGACACCTCGCCCGTCCGTCTAGCTTATATAGCCACTTAGATACCTAGAAATTTTCTTTGTTCTATACAATTCGTAGCCATCAAATTCTACCTAAGCAAACCAAGTTTGCATAGGAACGATATAACTTTGCTTCCCGGTGAGGTAATTTGACGCTGTTTTCAGCTACTATATTCATAATTGGGCTACCTGAGACCATCCCAGCAAAAATAATTGACGAAACGCGAAAAAATTTTGCCCGCCCACCCACCCTGTGTCTACTAGCTGGGTGGACGAACCTTATTTTGACCAATTTTTACTATTAAGTTTTAATCGTTTGTTTAATTGTACAGTGTGTGGACTCTAGTCCGAGCTAATATAACTTGCTTCTAAGCGTCATTTGTTTGTCATTTGACTTAATTTGACAGAGCTTCCTGTAGTATCAGGAATTTTATTGACCTGACGGTCGTTCGTCCCTAAGACGACGTATTATTCTTTTGATTGTGTAAATTGTCGCTTTTTGTGTTTCCCCCCTTTACAGGGACACAAAAGCATCACCAGTGCCTCTGACTATTTTTATGAACCTTACCTTCACGAAAGCTACCGCAATGTTTCGTACACCGGCTAAGAACACCGCGAGCTCACCAGGCACCAGGGGCTCGCCGCGCTCCATTGAGAAAGCTGAACCCCCGCAGCCAAGCGTAAGGCGTAGCATAGGGGAATGGGAGGCCGGGAAATCTGAGCCCCAGGCCAAGTCCCCGGCCAGCCAAAAGCGTGACAGCACTCTTGAGACGCGGCGAGCTCCTGCAGACACCGCAAAACCACCCAAGGTACCTGAGTCTGGGTACCCCAATCTCACGGCAGAGGCAAGAGCTTGCCTTAATAAAGCCAAGCTCTATTTGGGCTACTCTCGTAACCTCAAAAGCGAGATCAAGGCGGAGGTACTTAGCTCAATAAACAGGCTCTACGATTTGGTCAAGGAGTCGGAACGGAGCAAAACTTCCGGTGCACCTGTACCTGCAGTCGCACCTGTGGTGGCACCTGCAGCCGTACCTGCAGCTATACCCACTATAAACGAC
>CATLJQ010000024.1:17500-22128 GCA_949987655.1 Polymixis flavicincta | reverse complement strand
AACAGCGGTCGTTGTATGAAACAATGTGAACGGCGTGACGTCTACCGGCGCTCGGACGCGTCCAGTGTACGTCACGTCTCATGAGTATTAATGCTCTTTATGAATTATCATGGTGAGGCGCTCTATAGATTCCGGGCGGAATCGTATATGGCTTTACGGATGTGTTAACAAATTTTACACACGTGAACTCGTCTCGGTACGAACGTTCGATATGGGGGCTTTTCTGTTCATGTACATCATGAACGTCAACGCCCTTATGCACGCGCAGCGTCGTCTGGCGGGTTGAGATATACGCGTCCAGAGGACAGCGCGTGTGACCCAAAAATTCTAATAAACACACAGAGCTCGCCCGTATGCGTTCTGCGTCTCTAAGATCGTGGACGCTCGGGAATGAGGATTCAATATGCGTTTCGCCGCCGAGGCGCGCGGTCGCCCTCGCGGTGGCCGCTGTGTGTCGGTGCGCGGGCGCGTGTCGATCTCTTATAACGAAGCTCCCTGGTTGATCCTGCCAGTAGTTATATGCTTGTCTCAAAGATTAAGCCATGCATGTCTCAGTGCAAGCCGTATTAAGGCGATACCGCGAATGGCTCAATATATCAGTTTTGGTTCCTTAGATCTTACTCAGTTACTTGGATAACTGTGGTAATTCTAGAGCTAATACATGCAATCAGAACTCTGACCAGTGATGGGATGAGTGCTTTTATTAGATCAAAACCAATCGACGGAGGGCCTCGCGTCCGAAGTCGTTAATTTTGATGAATCTGGATAACTTTTGCCGATCGCATGGTCCAGTACCGGCGACGCATCTTTCAAATGTCTGCCTTATCAACTTTCGATGGTAGTTTCTGCGACTACCATGGTTGTCACGGGTAACGGGGAATCAGGGTTCGATTCCGGAGAGGGAGCCTGAGAAACGGCTACCACATCCAAGGAAGGCAGCAGGCGCGCAAATTACCCACTCCCGGCACGGGGAGGTAGTGACGAAAAATAACGATACGGGACTCTTACGAGGCCTCGTAATCGGAATGAGTACACTTTAAATATTTTAACGAGGAACAATTGGAGGGCAAGTCTGGTGCCAGCAGCCGCGGTAATTCCAGCTCCAATAGCGTATACTAAAATTGTTGCGGTTAAAAAGCTCGTAGTTGCATTTGTGCGCCGCGCTGTCGGTGCACCGCATCCGCGGTGATACTGACACGTCTGCGGAGCATATCGTCGGTGAGCCGTCGGTAAAACGTCGGTTCAATATCAAAATCCTATCGCGGTGCTCTTCAATGAGTGTCGAGGTGGGCCGACAATTTTACTTTGAACAAATTAGAGTGCTCAAAGCGGGCTCAAAATGCTGCTTGAATATTTCGTGCATGGAATAATAGAATATGATCTCGGTTCTATTTTGTTGGTTTTCAGAACTCCGAGGTAATGATTAATAGGGATAACTGGGGGCATTCGTATTGCGACGTTAGAGGTGAAATTCTTGGATCGTCGCAAGACGAACATCAGCGAAAGCATTTGCCAAAGGTGTTTTCATCAATCAAGAACGAAAGTTAGAGGTTCGAAGGCGATTAGATACCGCCCTAGTTCTAACCGTAAATATGTCATCTAGCGATCCGCCGACGTTACTACAATGGCTCGGCGGGCAGCTTCCGGGAAACCAAAGATTTTGGACTCCGGGGGGAGTATGGTTGCAAAGCTGAAACTTAAAGGAATTGACGGAAGGGCACCACCAGGAGTGGAGCCTGCGGCTTAATTTGACTCAACACGGGAAATCTCACCAGGCCCGGACACCGGAAGGATTGACAGATTAACAGCTCTTTCTTGATTCGGTGGGTGGTGGTGCATGGCCGTTCTTAGTTGGTGGAGCGATTTGTCTGGTTAATTCCGGTAACGAACGAGACTCTAGCCTGCTAAATAGGCGTCGTCATTTAGGTGTGCGTGACTCCGGTCTCGCAACTCACTGGCGACGTATTAAAATTCTTCTTAGAGGGACCGGCGGCTTCGAGCCGCACGAGATTGAGCAATAACAGGTCTGTGATGCCCTTAGATGTCCTGGGCCGCACGCGCGCTACACTGAAGGAATCAGCATGTTCTCCCTGGCCTAGAGGCCCGGGCAACCCGCTGAAACTCCTTCGTGCTGGGGATTGGGGTTTGCAATTATCCCCCATAAACGAGGAATTCCTAGTAAGCGCGAGTCATAAGCTCGCGTTGATTACGTCCCTGCCCTTTGTACACACCGCCCGTCGCTACTACCGATTGAATGATTTAGTGAGGTCTTCGGACCGACACGCGGTGGCTTCACGGCCGTCGGCGTTGCTGGGAAGTTGACCAAACTTGATCATTTAGAGGAAGTAAAAGTCGTAACAAGGTTTCCGTAGGGGAACCTGCGGAAGGATCATTAACGTGTAACGCTATGCGTGTATCTTAAAAAAATACACGACGCGCGTAAACGTAAATATCAATCCAAAAACAAAAATGAAACGATCAACGTCCGATGTGTCCGCGTGTTTTACACGTTGGGCACACGGCGTTTTTCGAGATAAGAGAGAGAATCGAAACGCGCGCTTCTGCGTGCCGCGACGCGCGATGCTGAGTGCGCTGTCGACGACGTGTGTTCGCACACGACGCGACGGTGCGCGTGCGTCGCGCTGATGTCGGCCGCGCGTCGCGCGCGTCGTTCTCGCGTCGCGTCCTCGCACGGTATGTAGACTGGTCTAAAAACCCGCACCACGAGTACCGTTGGACGTGTTCGTCAACACATTCGTCCCTCATACTGCGGTGGGATCAATTTTTTTGTTATTTCTATAACAATTATATACCTATACGATCAGTTCATGTAACAATTATATGATAATATAACATAGTTATCTCATTCCATGTGGTGATATGTTTATTATTAAACTATTACCCTGGACGGTGGATCACTTGGCTCGCGGGTCGATGAAGAACGCAGTTAACTGCGCGTCATAGTGTGAACTGCAGGACACATTTGAACATCGACATTTCGAACGCACATTGCGGTCCGTGGAGACACATCCAGGACCACTCCTGTCTGAGGGCCGGCTGTATAAAATACAAATGCCACATTGCGTCTCGAGTTTAACATTCGTCACGCATCTGACGGTTCTGCGCTAGGAGCTCGCTCTTCGCGCGGTCCGTTCAAATATAACGATATTATACAATACACAAGACATTTGTCGAACGACGTTGTCGCGCTTGATGTTGTTGCGTGAAGCACGCATCCATCGTGCGCGTTCGCGTGCGGACGTACAAAAGGAAGCGGCGGTCGTGTGTGAAAACACACGCGCGCTCGCGACTCTTCGGTCTGCGATAACATTGCTAACCAGTGAGTGTTGCGATGCGTCAAGTCGCATTCCTCGTTCGTAACACGCGTTACGCGCGCGCATGCGTTTGCGAGCTTCGTTACGCGCGTACTCGTCGTTAAAGGCGTGCACACACGACGATCGACAGTAAAAATGTTTTATTCTGTATAACATAGTCTCAGTAGGCGGACTCGACGTCCGAAGAGCGCATCGACGCCGCCGTCGTTCTCGTTGATTCGATGAGTTCGGTTGCTGCGTCGTAACGCTGACGGATATCGCGTCTGCCTCATTCTTTTATCGTTGGCCTCAGATCAGGGAGGATCACCCGCCGAATTTAAGCATATTAGTAAGCGGAGGAAAAGAAACTAACTAGGATTTCCTTAGTAGCGGCGAGCGAACAGGAAAGAAGCCCAGCACTGAATCCCGCCGTTGTTCAGGCGGCGGGAGATGTGGTGTTCGGGAGGTTCCGCTTTCTCGTCGCGATCACTCCTGTCCAAGTTCGTCTTGAACGGGGCCGTTTTCCCGTAGAGGGTGCCAGGCCCGTAGCGACGGAGGATCGCGGCGAGAGGGACTCTCCTTAGAGTCGGGTTGCTTGAGAGTGCAGCCCTAAGTGGGTGGTAAACTCCATCTAAGGCTAAATATTACCGCGAGACCGATAGCGAACAAGTACCGTGAGGGAAAGTTGAAAAGAACTTTGAAGAGAGAGTTCAAGAGTACGTGAAACCGTTCAGGGGTAAACCTGCGAAACTCGAATGAACGAACGGAGAGATTCATCGTCATTCCGCGGCGTACGGACGCGCGCCTCGATGCCCTCGGCTTCGGTCGTTAGGCACGGGTCGCGTCCGTCGACGTCCGCGGACGGCGTGCACTTCTCTCTTAGTAAATACATCGCGACCCGTTCGATGTCGGTCTAAGCGCCGTACGGGAGCCCCGTTGCCCCTTCACGGGGGTAGTGGGACCGCGACGGTGGCCGACCGGCCGTCGGACGGTAGTTTTGACGAATCGCGCACGCGTTTTAGACGCGTCCGGCCCGACGCAAGTCAACGTCGTATCCTATGTCTACGCCTTAGTGCGGACGCAGGTGCGGCGCGTCTGCCGTCGCCGCCGTGTTGTCTCGGACTGTGCGCGTCTCTGTCTGCGATGATTCAGTTTCGGGCACTCGCAGGACCCGTCTTGAAACACGGACCAAGGAGTCTAGCATGTATGCGAGTCATTGAGATAATAAAACTGAAAGGCGCAACGAAAGTGAAGGCGCGCGCTCGCCGCGCGCTCAGGGAGGATGGAGCTTCGATCTCGGTCGATCTCTCGCAC
>CATLJQ010000024.1:5000-12500 GCA_949987655.1 Polymixis flavicincta | reverse complement strand
TTTTTAGTAAAATACAATCATAATGCAACCTTCCTTGCCTTGAATATACTGCATAGACAATTAAAAGAATAAGTAGACATCAGTTTGACACGTTTGACTTAAATGTCATAACAATAATAATATATTATTATTAATATAAAATTAGGTTATTTTAAATAGACGAATCGTTTAAGACCGATTCGCAGAGTACTAATAAATACAGAAAACAAAGTGTGAAATATAAATAATGTAAAAGGATATCTACTAAAACATAAAGAAGTACAGTGTATCAGGTAATAAACAGATACTATACCCCCCAGTATGAAATGGCTAAAATACTGCTAAAACGGTAAGAAAATTTCATAAACTATCCATAAATATACGATGTTGTGTGTGAAAATTCAGATAAAGCAGTCAAAATTGCAATTTTAACATGTCATTCCTCCGTTGCTATGCAACAGTCCGACCTGATGCTAGGTGTGACATTATTTTCGTTACGGAATTTCTGGGTTCGGTCTACACGCTCAAGGCCCGCGATAGAACCTATGCAATAGCTTAAAATCTTATTCCTTGAGTTAATAAACTTGAAACTTGGCATAAATACTAAGTTAAGTAAATTATGAGGTTGGCCATTTATTGTTTTTCTAAACTGGTCAAAGTTTGTATGGAAGAATTAAACCAAAAAGTGAAGAATAACGTGTATCAATCAGGGTTTCTCGAAAATCTACCCGTTAAAAGTAAAAAAGGATAGATAGTCCGTGACATTAGAAATGTGAAAGTTCGTGAAGGTGATTGGATGTTTGTTACTCAATCAATCACGCAAAAACGGCTAAACGGATTTGGATGAAATTTCACACACAGACAGATTATAACCTAGATTAACATATAGAATACTTTTTATCCCGGTAGTACGTTCCCGCGGGATATTATATAATTGCTGTTCGGTGTATTTTGTCCATGGTATTTTATTATGTGTGAGTGACAGAAACGAATCGCTGCAAAACCGACTCCACGTAGTCTCGTCTGCCCTACCCCTAGAGTGTTATATAAATCCGCGTAGGCGCGGAGGGGCGAGGCGGCCCGCGAGCCGAGGAGCAGGTGGATGTAACGCTCGCCGCCGCAGCTGAGGCTGGCCGGCGAAGCCGGCCAGCAAGCCGAAGCTGCGGTGGTGAGCGTTAAGCCACCTGCGACGGTAAGCTCGCGTGGGACCGCCGGAGCCTCGCAGCGCCGGAGCCGTGACGGAAACCATGCCTGCTCGCTTCAATTTAAACGTTTAGATGTGGCGTGTTTTTTCAAAAACATATCTTTGTTCTATGTAATTCGTAGCCATCAAAATCTACCAAGTTTTCGTAGAATCCTCATAACTTTGCTTCCTGGTGACGCATTTTGACGCTGTTTTTTGCTACGTTATTAATAATTAGGCTCCCCGAGACCGTCCGAGTCGAAATATACACGAAAACGCGAAAAAATTTTGCCTGTGTGTGTGTGTGTGTGTGTGTGTGTGTGTGTGTGTGTTGGTATTATAATTTCATTATAATCATTTCAATAGCCACCACCGTGTCTTGAGGGGGTGGGGTTTGGTTTGGTCTGGGGTGTTGGGCTTTACCGAAGTACAAAAAACCTTACTTACATTTCTCTCTTTCGAATCGGTTTGTGGGGGAGGGGGAGGGGGAGGGGGAGGGGGAGGGGGGAGGGGGGGTGGTGGTGGTGGTGGTGGTGGTGGTGGTGGTGGTGGTGGTGGTGTGTTTGTTCTTGCGTGTGTCTGTGTTATAGGGTGGTATTATAATTTCATTAGCAACATTTCAATTACCACCACCGTGCGGGGTCAAGGGGGATGGGGGGGGGGGTGAACTATCTACCTACCCCCCCCAAAAATACATGGGCTGGTTCCAGGATCATTCACTCGCCCGGATTCCCAACATGATGTAATTTTTTTTTTTTTTTTATATTACGTCCATGGTCTAAGATCAGCCCGATCACATCGTTTTTTAGTTTCGCATATATGTCATGCGAAGCGACGCGACGTCCGAGTGCGGACCGAGCGGCGCGGCGCTGGCGGACTTTTGAGTTTGTTGTTGGTGTGTTTATCGGTTTGTGAACTTGGTGTCGCTCCCGATGTGTTGTGTGTTGTGTTGCCGTTTTGACGCGAATATAGTATATGATACACGTGTAGTTGACAGAGTTGTGTGTTTCGGTGTGTGGTGGCGGAAATTACTCGACGCGGCGCGTTTGTGCCGTGGCTGAGCTTTTGACGCTGTGTACGCGCTATATTATATATAGAAACATACGATGGTGTTAGCTGTGCATGGTGTGTTGTTACTTCGTTGGCTTGTGGCGCGCTCATATCGACATTTATTAACGGGGGTGTGTGCGTTTTCACATACTGTGTGACGACTGATGACGGACGATTGTGTGAACTGTGTGGACCGACGGATCGTATTTTATGCGTTTCCGTAAACAGCGGTCGTTGTATGAAACAATGTGAACGGCGTGACGTCTACCGGCGCTCGGACGCGTCCAGTGTACGTCACGTCTCATGAGTATTAATGCTCTTTATGAATTATCATGGTGAGGCGCTCTATAGATTCCGGGCGGAATCGTATATGGCTTTACGGATGTGTTAACAAATTTTACACACGTGAACTCGTCTCGGTACGAACGTTCGATATGGGGGCTTTTCTGTTCATGTACATCATGAACGTCAACGCCCTTATGCACGCGCAGCGTCGTCTGGCGGGTTGAGATATACGCGTCCAGAGGACAGCGCGTGTGACCCAAAAATTCTAATAAACACACAGAGCTCGCCCGTATGCGTTCTGCGTCTCTAAGATCGTGGACGCTCGGGAATGAGGATTCAATATGCGTTTCGCCGCCGAGGCGCGCGGTCGCCCTCGCGGTGGCCGCTGTGTGTCGGTGCGCGGGCGCGTGTCGATCTCTTATAACGAAGCTCCCTGGTTGATCCTGCCAGTAGTTATATGCTTGTCTCAAAGATTAAGCCATGCATGTCTCAGTGCAAGCCGTATTAAGGCGATACCGCGAATGGCTCAATATATCAGTTTTGGTTCCTTAGATCTTACTCAGTTACTTGGATAACTGTGGTAATTCTAGAGCTAATACATGCAATCAGAACTCTGACCAGTGATGGGATGAGTGCTTTTATTAGATCAAAACCAATCGACGGAGGGCCTCGCGTCCGAAGTCGTTAATTTTGATGAATCTGGATAACTTTTGCCGATCGCATGGTCCAGTACCGGCGACGCATCTTTCAAATGTCTGCCTTATCAACTTTCGATGGTAGTTTCTGCGACTACCATGGTTGTCACGGGTAACGGGGAATCAGGGTTCGATTCCGGAGAGGGAGCCTGAGAAACGGCTACCACATCCAAGGAAGGCAGCAGGCGCGCAAATTACCCACTCCCGGCACGGGGAGGTAGTGACGAAAAATAACGATACGGGACTCTTACGAGGCCTCGTAATCGGAATGAGTACACTTTAAATATTTTAACGAGGAACAATTGGAGGGCAAGTCTGGTGCCAGCAGCCGCGGTAATTCCAGCTCCAATAGCGTATACTAAAATTGTTGCGGTTAAAAAGCTCGTAGTTGCATTTGTGCGCCGCGCTGTCGGTGCACCGCATCCGCGGTGATACTGACACGTCTGCGGAGCATATCGTCGGTGAGCCGTCGGTAAAACGTCGGTTCAATATCAAAATCCTATCGCGGTGCTCTTCAATGAGTGTCGAGGTGGGCCGACAATTTTACTTTGAACAAATTAGAGTGCTCAAAGCGGGCTCAAAATGCTGCTTGAATATTTCGTGCATGGAATAATAGAATATGATCTCGGTTCTATTTTGTTGGTTTTCAGAACTCCGAGGTAATGATTAATAGGGATAACTGGGGGCATTCGTATTGCGACGTTAGAGGTGAAATTCTTGGATCGTCGCAAGACGAACATCAGCGAAAGCATTTGCCAAAGGTGTTTTCATCAATCAAGAACGAAAGTTAGAGGTTCGAAGGCGATTAGATACCGCCCTAGTTCTAACCGTAAATATGTCATCTAGCGATCCGCCGACGTTACTACAATGGCTCGGCGGGCAGCTTCCGGGAAACCAAAGATTTTGGACTCCGGGGGGAGTATGGTTGCAAAGCTGAAACTTAAAGGAATTGACGGAAGGGCACCACCAGGAGTGGAGCCTGCGGCTTAATTTGACTCAACACGGGAAATCTCACCAGGCCCGGACACCGGAAGGATTGACAGATTAACAGCTCTTTCTTGATTCGGTGGGTGGTGGTGCATGGCCGTTCTTAGTTGGTGGAGCGATTTGTCTGGTTAATTCCGGTAACGAACGAGACTCTAGCCTGCTAAATAGGCGTCGTCATTTAGGTGTGCGTGACTCCGGTCTCGCAACTCACTGGCGACGTATTAAAATTCTTCTTAGAGGGACCGGCGGCTTCGAGCCGCACGAGATTGAGCAATAACAGGTCTGTGATGCCCTTAGATGTCCTGGGCCGCACGCGCGCTACACTGAAGGAATCAGCATGTTCTCCCTGGCCTAGAGGCCCGGGCAACCCGCTGAAACTCCTTCGTGCTGGGGATTGGGGTTTGCAATTATCCCCCATAAACGAGGAATTCCTAGTAAGCGCGAGTCATAAGCTCGCGTTGATTACGTCCCTGCCCTTTGTACACACCGCCCGTCGCTACTACCGATTGAATGATTTAGTGAGGTCTTCGGACCGACACGCGGTGGCTTCACGGCCGTCGGCGTTGCTGGGAAGTTGACCAAACTTGATCATTTAGAGGAAGTAAAAGTCGTAACAAGGTTTCCGTAGGGGAACCTGCGGAAGGATCATTAACGTGTAACGCTATGCGTGTATCTTAAAAAAATACACGACGCGCGTAAACGTAAATATCAATCCAAAAACAAAAATGAAACGATCAACGTCCGATGTGTCCGCGTGTTTTACACGTTGGGCACACGGCGTTTTTCGAGATAAGAGAGAGAATCGAAACGCGCGCTTCTGCGTGCCGCGACGCGCGATGCTGAGTGCGCTGTCGACGACGTGTGTTCGCACACGACGCGACGGTGCGCGTGCGTCGCGCTGATGTCGGCCGCGCGTCGCGCGCGTCGTTCTCGCGTCGCGTCCTCGCACGGTATGTAGACTGGTCTAAAAACCCGCACCACGAGTACCGTTGGACGTGTTCGTCAACACATTCGTCCCTCATACTGCGGTGGGATCAATTTTTTTGTTATTTCTATAACAATTATATACCTATACGATCAGTTCATGTAACAATTATATGATAATATAACATAGTTATCTCATTCCATGTGGTGATATGTTTATTATTAAACTATTACCCTGGACGGTGGATCACTTGGCTCGCGGGTCGATGAAGAACGCAGTTAACTGCGCGTCATAGTGTGAACTGCAGGACACATTTGAACATCGACATTTCGAACGCACATTGCGGTCCGTGGAGACACATCCAGGACCACTCCTGTCTGAGGGCCGGCTGTATAAAATACAAATGCCACATTGCGTCTCGAGTTTAACATTCGTCACGCATCTGACGGTTCTGCGCTAGGAGCTCGCTCTTCGCGCGGTCCGTTCAAATATAACGATATTATACAATACACAAGACATTTGTCGAACGACGTTGTCGCGCTTGATGTTGTTGCGTGAAGCACGCATCCATCGTGCGCGTTCGCGTGCGGACGTACAAAAGGAAGCGGCGGTCGTGTGTGAAAACACACGCGCGCTCGCGACTCTTCGGTCTGCGATAACATTGCTAACCAGTGAGTGTTGCGATGCGTCAAGTCGCATTCCTCGTTCGTAACACGCGTTACGCGCGCGCATGCGTTTGCGAGCTTCGTTACGCGCGTACTCGTCGTTAAAGGCGTGCACACACGACGATCGACAGTAAAAATGTTTTATTCTGTATAACATAGTCTCAGTAGGCGGACTCGACGTCCGAAGAGCGCATCGACGCCGCCGTCGTTCTCGTTGATTCGATGAGTTCGGTTGCTGCGTCGTAACGCTGACGGATATCGCGTCTGCCTCATTCTTTTATCGTTGGCCTCAGATCAGGGAGGATCACCCGCCGAATTTAAGCATATTAGTAAGCGGAGGAAAAGAAACTAACTAGGATTTCCTTAGTAGCGGCGAGCGAACAGGAAAGAAGCCCAGCACTGAATCCCGCCGTTGTTCAGGCGGCGGGAGATGTGGTGTTCGGGAGGTTCCGCTTTCTCGTCGCGATCACTCCTGTCCAAGTTCGTCTTGAACGGGGCCGTTTTCCCGTAGAGGGTGCCAGGCCCGTAGCGACGGAGGATCGCGGCGAGAGGGACTCTCCTTAGAGTCGGGTTGCTTGAGAGTGCAGCCCTAAGTGGGTGGTAAACTCCATCTAAGGCTAAATATTACCGCGAGACCGATAGCGAACAAGTACCGTGAGGGAAAGTTGAAAAGAACTTTGAAGAGAGAGTTCAAGAGTACGTGAAACCGTTCAGGGGTAAACCTGCGAAACTCGAATGAACGAACGGAGAGATTCATCGTCATTCCGCGGCGTACGGACGCGCGCCTCGATGCCCTCGGCTTCGGTCGTTAGGCACGGGTCGCGTCCGTCGACGTCCGCGGACGGCGTGCACTTCTCTCTTAGTAAATACATCGCGACCCGTTCGATGTCGGTCTAAGCGCCGTACGGGAGCCCCGTTGCCCCTTCACGGGGGTAGTGGGACCGCGACGGTGGCCGACCGGCCGTCGGACGGTAGTTTTGACGAATCGCGCACGCGTTTTAGACGCGTCCGGCCCGACGCAAGTCAACGTCGTATCCTATGTCTACGCCTTAGTGCGGACGCAGGTGCGGCGCGTCTGCCGTCGCCGCCGTGTTGTCTCGGACTGTGCGCGTCTCTGTCTGCGATGATTCAGTTTCGGGCACTCGCAGGACCCGTCTTGAAACACGGACCAAGGAGTCTAGCATGTATGCGAGTCATTGAGATAATAAAACTGAAAGGCGCAACGAAAGTGAAGGCGCGCGCTCGCCGCGCGCTCAGGGAGGATGGAGCTTCGATCTCGGTCGATCTCTCGCACTCCCGAGGCGTCTCGTTTCCAATCCGTGAATGCAGGCGCGCTCTGAGCATAAATGCTGGGACCCGAAAGATGGTGAACTATGCCTGGTCAGGTCGAAGTCAGGGGAAACCCTGATGGAGGACCGTAGCGATTCTGACGTGCAAATCGATCGTCGGAACTGGGTATAGGGGCGAAAGACTAATCGAACCATCTAGTAGCTGGTTCCGTCCGAAGTTTCCCTCAGGATAGCTGGCGTCGATTTGAACAGTCTCATCCGGTAAAGCGAATGATTAGAGGCATTGGGACCGAAACGATCTCAACCTATTCTCAAACTTTAAATGGGTGAGTACTCCGGCTTACTCGAACGATGAAGCCGGAGATCTGATGACGGTGCCAAGTGGGCCAATTTTGGTAAGCAGAACTGGCGCTGTGGGATGAACCAAACGTAGTGTTAAGGC